>VZRM01000657.1:542668-609021 GCA_013397955.1 Grantiella picta
CCCCCCCAAAAAAAAACCCAAAAAAACCAAACAACAAACAGAAAACCAGCCAGCCAACCAACCAACAAAACTAAAACCAAATCCAAAACCAAACAGAACCAACCAAACAAACAAAAAACCCAAAAAAACGCAAACAAAAAAAACCCCAAACCAACCAACAAAAACAAAAAAGCCCCACAGAAAACAAAACCAAGCCCACAAAAACCCAATTAGCAACTTCAAGAAACTCTTAGAAAGCTTAGAAAATTTTTAAATATGTTTCATAGGAAAGGTCTTGCTGTTAATTACATATGAACTTTAAAATCTTACATTTTTAGAGAAAAGGCTCTTCAGGTCTCAGCACATGGAAGAGACAAAGCTTTACTGAAGATCATTACCCACCTTCATTTGGCCTCTCTCTCTGAGAGAGGAGGTAGCCCTTCACCCCCTCAGGCCCTTGCCCTGTAAACTCTTTACACAATTTATCAGGTGCTTGATGCATTTTAAGGACTGTAATATCAATGATGTCGCAGATGTGCAGCCATTGAACTATGAAGAATAGAAATAGGAAATGAAAGTTTAAAATTCTAATATGAGCTGCTTTCTCTGAAATAGTGCACAGATTTTCCTATTATACAAAGTTATTGTTGTAGTTTGATTTCATTTTTATCTGCTAATCCTATTTTAGCTGGTAGTTCCCTCGATGAGCTGAAATGCTCCCTACTTGGAATGGGTGTTAATGGGTACATATGTCACATTTAGTAGATTGAAATGGGGTGTTAATGCTGCCTCTGAGTGATTCTGTTAAACTGCCTGTTTTACAGGCTCTGACATGAGCAAAATTTTCAGTTCAACCATTCCAGTGAATAATATATAAATAAGTTGAAAAAATTCTCAATTGCTTACAATAATTATTTCAGATTCCAAGAAAGATGATAGTGTTATATTTGGTGTAGGAACAGAGTTTTCCAAGAAAAAAATAATGGCTAGATAGATAGCTTTTGTACTCTGTATTGTTTACAGGAAGAAGAAAAAATTTCAACTGAATGATGTTTGAACATGTATTGCCTTATGCCTTCTTGGAAAAGAATTACTGATTCTAGAAAATGGAGGTTAGCACTGACCCCACCTTTTAGCTCCACTTTTTATTTCTCTTTAAAAAATATTGTTCGTAAGGCAAAAACATGCTTTTGCTTATACTTTGGCTATGGATCCAGTTAGAAAAAGAATTTTAAAACGAGGGAAAACTTGTAAATAAGGCCTTAGTCTGAAGAAAATATTGTATTAAAATCAATGAGAGAGGAAACAATGGCAGGTACATAATTTCACTTACTCTTTCAGAAATGCCTGTTTTTAACAGACAACAGAGAAGATGGTTTTTAAAAACCTAATATAAAAAAGATAGATCATTCACACAAGACCTATAACCAGGAACTGCAAAATCAGTCAGCAGCAAAATGAAAACAATCCAGCACCCTCAGCCACTCCAGCCATTCTTCTATAGTGAATGGACTTTCTGTTCAAGACTTAAATTTGAAAAAGTGGACCATGCAGTTTCATACAGAGAAAAGAATAGACTCAGCCAGAACTTTCTCCTGGTGAATAAATTGTAGATGTTCCCCTTTTCCAGTTTCTGTCTAGAAGCAGAAATACACTGTCAAAATGCATTGGGAAAGATGGTTCTGTTCGTGAACCAAACAGAAGGTGGGAAAAATGCCTTCAAGTATGCATCAGGATTAAAGTTCCAGAATTAGCCTCTAATTACTTGAAAAAAATTCTTCTTTATAACTGTCAGCCTTGTCAGAAACTGGGTGACAAAAAAGGCTGAAAACATCATGCTGACTCTTCTCAAAGAGATACAAGCCCTTGGGAGAAGGTGAAAGCACCGATCTGCTGTGGGTAATTTCCTGATAACCAACAGAGGGCACGATATCTTTTGGCAGGAGCTTGGCTGCCCTTCACTCTCAGTCACCTTGCATTTCAATTGCTCCAACCTCCAACTGCCCTAGATGCCAGTTTTCCTGTTTTTGTGAAGTGTTTGCAAGCACTAAAAGCAAGGGTTGCTCCAGCTTGCTCCATAAGGCTCTGCAGGGTAAAACTATTGCTGGAACTGCTTGTTGCTCCTCTTGTGAAATGGCAACAGAATGGGGATACACAAACAAGTGGTGATCAAACACATAAACCTCAGGTCACCTCAGAGAGTTTATTTTCCTAATGCTCCCTCCTACTGAACAGGACTTTAAGACATGGTCTCACCCATTTCAGCCACAGCTGTATAACAGACATGAATTTGACCGCACTCTGAGCAGAAATATTTTGTGAAATTTCAACACAATCCTTTACAGTGAAATTTGCCATTTGAGCTGAACAGCACACTTCTCAAATTGTGCTGAAGTAATTTATTTACCCAGCAAAGCAATTCTGATGAAACAACTTTCCATGCACTCTGTGGGGTTAGTCTACCCTGCAGAATTTTGAAATAAGACTTTTGAAAAAAGTTATCAAATGATGAATCTGAGCAATTTCCTGAAATTACATGTCAGCTTAAAATGGTGGTAAAGTAAATAGCTGGCATAGCCACAGCAAAATGGGCCAGCTATTAGACTGAAACAAGGCTGAAAAGAAAGCCTTAGATTACTGCTATCTGCAGAGAGTGGGAACAAACTGTTCTTGTTTTGATAATGATACTTGGAAATGAGTTATTTGCAGCAATATAAGGCCCATTTAACTTGGAAATTAAGAAACTGGTGACATGAGTCATTAAACAGCTTTGGGCTGTAAATTATTTAAGTGTGAAGGAAATACCCTAAAGTAATGTAGGAAATTAAAACGTGGCATTGCCTATTAAATGTGTGAAAATGAATATAGACCAAAAGGAATCCCAAATAAGCAGGTATTTGAAACCACAGTCATATCCAATTCAGAAGATTTATAAAACCTAGAAATCAATTTCCTTTCACTCCACTGTTGCTAAATCCAGTAAATAGAACTTAGTGATAAGGAAAAATAATGTCCATTATAATTTCTTGCAGCTAAGTGGCTAGAAATTATACAATGCTGGCTCAGACCTGTATCCTGGGTTCTACAGTGACAGCATTGTCTTGATGCATACATCACTTCACATTTCAGTGTAGCTCAAACCTGTTATCCTGACACTTAAGTGAACTTTTTTCCAAGTTGTTGGTTCAAAGTGCTTATAAGCAGGTGTGCTACCTTTTGAACTAAAGTGTTTTAAGCTGGCATTCTTTGAGATGTTTAAATTGATAGGCTTACTTGGGCACAAATCTGAAAGGGCTGATGTACAGTTTTGCTACTGTAGGTATTCTAGCTTACAGCATCAGCTCTGAGAGTAGCTCTCCCCTTATCAGTAAAATCACTTGACATACAACTGTTTGGAACACAGTTTCCTGTTAGGATATCCCAGAAAAACTGTTGTTTCATGATGTAAAATGCATAATGTAAAGAAGAAATGTTCTCTATTGAATGGTGTGGTGCTGCATTTTCTCCCCTCCTCCTCACCCTTCCCCATCACCCCCACCCACCCCTCCTTTTCAGGGACAGAAATAAATAGTACCAGGTACATGTGTTAGAGGAGGTTTTAAGAAATGGTTGTGATTTTAAATTGCTAGAGGTTTGAGCTTGAAAATAACCTATTATTGAAAAATAGACAGAAATTGCTGTAGAATTATTATGTTGGCATTACCTTAAATTAACAGGTATGTTTGGATCTTTAAGTGAAACACATAGCAATTTGTCTAGATCTTTAACTCTTGCTAACTAATTCAGGTCAGGACTACAGCAGTGTTTTTCTCTTGGCAAGTTGCTTGTTTGTTTAGTTGGGCTAATGTGAGCCAAATAAAAGAGGAGTTGCATATGGCATCCATCAACAAATGATATACAAGCAATAGTATATGGACTTGTAACTTCTCTTTTATGAGTGTCTCTTTGAAAGAATAAAAAATGCATAGGGTTACTATTATGTTGAGGCTCAAATTCACTCACTGAGCTATTTACTATTTAAATATTAATTTACTGTTCTTCAAAGATCCTAGGAAGAATCAAAAGAAATTTCTAGAAATTCGCTTATTTGGTCATAAAATAATGTAGTTTTTGTTGACTGTTGGATATTCTAGCATGATAAACAAATTGATTTTTCATCATACAATCATTGCTCTTTTTGGGGAAAAAACTGGCATTTTTTTTCTCTGCAAATAAGGACAAGCCTATCAAATTTTACCCATTAAGCTACTTCCATGTAGAGACCACAGGTCCCTATGAAACTGTATAATTTAAAAAATGAGCAGTTTTGTAGATAAATGCTGACTATATGATGAACACTGTCTTTTATTTTTGTGCTCTGAACTTATTTCTCTGAAAACTACAGTTTCTATTCTAGCAAGGCAGAGGTGTGCACCTTTCTGCTTTACACAGATGCTGAAGTTTTCTTCTGTTCCTTCTTTCTTATTATCTTTATTGGAAGGTATTAAAACTACAGCATGTCGTTCATTCCTTTAAAACTATAAGCTAGATTTGAAAAGACTTTTTGTATAAAATCAGTAAATAATTATATTGCAAATACACATACTCTTTTATTTGGATATATCCAGAGAACTGGTGATAATCATTGGAAATCTCTAACTGTTCAAGTATCTGAAAACTCTAAAATAATTTATTATATTTAAAACGTAAGTGACCTACCAGGAAAGTCCCATATAATGAGAAGATCCTTCTGTGGGATAAATTATTGACTAAAAAGGTGATGAACTGATTTACAATGTGTCTAAAACTGACTCATCTGGTGGATAAACTCTAACACACAGATTTATGTTGAAAGGAATGTGCTTAATTTTATGTGAATGTGTAATTGGCAATGATTCATATATTGCACAAAGCCTAAATCAAATTAACTCAAGCCTAGGCACTGCTCTCTTCCTCTGACTTGGATCCCTTGCAACTTCTGGCTTCAAAGAGTTCGCTCTGAAATGTTATTGTTCCTCTCTGAGGGATGTGATGGGAATGTGTAACATGCAATTGGTTTCTCTGAAGATCACACTTATCTTTCATGGGCAATGAGAAAATTATACTTCAGGGTTTATTTTTAATTGACTTCTGTAGCTGAATGTTGGATTTTACAAATGTTCTGAACAAAAAAACAACTTTTTTTTGTTGCATCTTCACCTTAATTTTAAATCAGAGTGATTAAAATAGATTTTTAATCTTTAGAAGGAATACAGAAACAGTTCAGTTCATTAAATCCTGATGAAAGACCCTTGCACTCACAAAACACACTATTTTTACTATAGGTGTTGGTTTTGTTTATGATTTCCTTATTACTTGTCAACTGACTCACAATTAATAACTGACAAAATACAGCCAATACAAAACGTCCTAGGAATCAGAAGTAAAGAAGGATTTCTCTAGGACCTTCTAAGAATGACTGGGGGTCCTCATCTTGTTTGGTTTGACAATAATATTGTGGATTATCTTAATGGTTTCCTTAGTAAAGGACTTTGAGACATAGTGACAAAAAATTCCTAACTTGCCAAGATAGCTGTTCCAGTCAGTAAAACCAGTTCCTAATGGGTTTTTTTCCAGGTACCAGTAAAGGAGGCTGTAATGGAGGTGGGTACCACAAACTGCAGACCCCTTTAGGAATGGATTTGGAAAAGGATGATGTCCTAATATTCATAGCTCACAATAGTTTTCAAGTTTTAGAATTTTTGAAATGTAGGGGAAACTTCTCCTTCCTTTATCATCACTTCATTCCACAAAGAAGCCCATAAGTTTGAAGCTGTTATGAGTATCTTTGGTGCTTTTTCCATTCAAAGTTATAGATTAATCTCATTTTACTTTCATACTCCACAAAACTGCAGTGAAATCATCTTGCTTTTTATTCCTGCTGAAAGTCATGAGAGTCATTAACCTCAATATGGTACCTACTGGCCCACCTCAAATGAATAAATTTGGACAAACTAGTTTTGGTAAAGTAAGGAGATGCCAAAATCTCTCACAGGTCTGAAACCAGACATGTTAATATTGTGTAGGTGACCATGCATTGTGTTTATTTGTCAGAAGTAATACCACAAAATTACCACATCTCTTAGTAGTAATTCTAACCTTTTTATATATTAATGTGGACTCTAAATATTATAATGTGGACTCTTATTCCCATGACTGTCTATGATGCTTCCAATATTGCTGAGCCAAGTACATATCAATGCATATCCTTTTTACAATTTTAAGAGTGAAGAAGATAGAGTAACAGTTTGGTGGCACAGGGACTTGAAGCCGACAGACACTATTTTCTTATAATAAAAGTGTATGTGAACCTCAGTTCAACCTTATATCACAAGCAAAATATTTTGCATTACTTGTCTATGTGAAAAGGCATCACCACAGGGCTACCAGTCTTGGTGATAAAACTCTACAGACATGACAACTCAAAAGATCATAAAAGTTACTTAGATTTGAATGTTCTACACCCCAGGAGTAGCACACAGCTTTCAGACATGATCTCTGAGCTTGTACCATGGCATTCCCTGGTTCTGCCTGAGCTGAGTATCTGGAATTGAGCTGTAGGGTAAGACAGTGTGTGTCTGTGAGTGTGTGCCCACACCTGTAAATATATGGATTTATGGAAGCATTCTGAAGGCTCTCCTAAGAAAAAAACTTATAATTTCTAAATACAATGTTTCAAATTTGTTACTTTTGCCCTGCTAATTATTTGTTTTATCATCACACTATTTCTCTGAATGACTTGCTGCCTTTAGGGTATATTGTCTGAAGTATCATTCCCTCTTTCTCTCCTGCCACCCTCTCAGCCAGCTTGTATTGTCCAATGTGTGCAATGGTGTTGACAGCAAAACGTTACATGAATCTTGAGAGTTTAGGAAGGGATTACAGCACAAGAGAACATCTGGGAGTTCAGTCAGTACATTTATTTGGATTATCCCTCAGATTCCATGGAAATAAACAAGATGCTCCAGAAATCAAAAGAACAGTGGCAATTTGAACTGATTGAGATTCTGGCTCTTTATTTGTGATGAGGGAATAAATTGGTGATATGTGGTATTACAGGTGCCTACAAGTAGAAAATAATTTTAAAAGATGCTGATAGGAAAATTATCAAGAGATTGAGCTATACATGGATCAAAACTCCTTTCCTTTCCACTGGTGGTTTGAAAAGTTATCTATGCTAATGACTGTTGACATGATAACTATGTTGGAAGAGGAAACAGGAATTGCTCTTGTCCCAGTTACATTTTCAGAAACAAAAATGTGCAGTTAGGTTTTTGTCACAGTACAAGAAATGTCCAATCATGCTTAAGCAGACCAGCTTGGATGCATGCTTTTTATTAGGCAACAACATGAGCAAAGCTATACTATTTTTCAACAGAAGTCTAAGTACTCCAGTGGAATGGAAGTGCACACATTTGTTGTTTCATAATGCTTCTTAGCACAGTTTTTCATTATGGATTTATGCACTGATAGGTGAAAAAATCAAGCAGAGTTCTTGATTCATGTTAACATTTACAGCACTTAATGGAGGGGTAAAATAAATAATTAACTATCGCAATGAATTAGTTGACATGGCAAGAAGGATTTGGGATGTAGTTGGTTTCTTAACCATGTCTTTCTGCTCACCTCCTTCAGGCTTGACTGGTCCATCAGACATCACTTTCCTGAGGGCTAGTTGGCTTTGGTCTTTGTTGTCATTGGCTGGTGGAGGCAGATTGTCAGACTGAGTTCTTTGAATGGGGAGGACTCCTGCTATGCTGTGTCTGTGCTGCTTCCTGGCATGATTAGACTGACCGCTTTTATGTGCTGCTGTGGCAGTGTGGGTGAAATGGAAACCCAGAGTATGTATCCTCAGATGGAACCAGCTTAAATGTTATTCATGCAAACAGAAGTGGTATTTTTTCTGTATTTAAGTAAGTAGTGTTTTCAAACACTAAAGAGACACCACATGCACAGCATTAAAGAGTATTAAAACTGGCTGTTTCTTTATTAATGATAGTGAAGACAAGGGAAATAATATTCCCCCAGTTTTGCATTATACCATGGTGGGTTTATGGCATATCAACAAATCCTAAAGACAAACACAATGACTCCACAGTAAGAGAGATTTAATTTGCCATCAACTAAACCCTCAACTAGCAATCAGATATTGGTCTGAAGTACACTCTGGAGAGTAATCCTTTTGAATGGAATAGTTTTAATTTATTAACCTATTTTAAGTTTTCAGATGAAAGCTATGTTGACCCTTAATCAATCCATGGCAAAATATTACTGAAAAATTGAACTGTGACACCTGACTTAGCTCTCAAATCCCTTTGAGTTTGTTAACTTGACAATGTTGTGGAAATCTGATGTTGTAACTGCCTTTGTGTATTTATTGGTTTTGCATTTATTGTGTTTAATGTTTTTATTGTATTTCTGTTCTGCTCATCACTAACACAATCTTATCTGAGTTATAAAGAAGGTTGCCTTATATTTCCTTTCAAAAAAAAATAGATATTTACAGTCATGTTTCAAAAATAGAAATCTCAGCCATGTAATTAAAAATCTTCTTTTGTGTGTATATAGTACTGTCCTTCATGACTACTACTTATAGATAAACCCTGTTATTAATGTGGTCTCAGTCTTATGTGCAATTTGAAGAGTTGGCAGTTGCATCCCTGCAGGTTTCATTATTTCATTGGTAGGTATTTAGAGACATCAAAACACAATGGACTTCTCTGTGAGTCATGCACAACCATGGAACATCATGGACCATGAGGGAAGGGACTGATGGAGAAACAGCCAGTTTCACTGCAGTCTTTATAAATCAAAATAAATAAAGAAATAAAAGACTTCTAAATACAAGAGTATATTGTAATTATATGTATTCACACACAGGCACACAAAGAAGGACATTGAACAGAGTGAGCACAGTGTGCCAAGAACGGAAAAAAAATAGCCAAAAAGGGAAGGACAGCAGGGAAAAAGGCAACAGATGAACATTAAGCTGCCATGCTGAGGAATTTATTTGCGTCTTTTACTTGGTTGAAGGCGAAGCTGTTGCACAGCTGCTTCAGCAGCAGCGATGGCTGCCCCAGCGTCTTCAAGGTGAGTTTGAGTGACGCTGGTTTTGCTTTGGCTGCGAGATGGACCGTGAGAGCGGAGATGTCCTTCAGAAGAAGATTTGGAGCTCCCTGGACTGCTGTGGGATTTCTCAATGGTGGGCACCTGCATGTCTACCAGGAAAATGAAGAAGCACAACTCTTGCATTTATTAAAAACAAGCAATTTCATTTTCTTTCTCTCAACTGGTCTTTCTAGCTGAATTCCAGAACAAGGAATAAAGATTAAGATGTGCCATTGCATTTAAAGTATCGAGATATATAATGATTAGGAAACTATTATGAAGCACCATTGCTTCCCCACTATTCCCTGTCCCAGGGAATAATTTATTTAACATTGGTGTTTTTATCACCTGTGAATTAGACCTTCTGTGTTGGTCCAAACTGGTGGAATGATGGCGTAGGGTTTTCCACTTTCTGTTCTCCAGTATCTTGAGGCTAACCAGCATCACCTACACCAGTACCAAACATTGAGCAACTGCAATGCATTTTGTCCTAAATACTGCCATCATGAACATCACAAGCTAACTTACAATAGCTTCTATACTTACCTCTAATTCAGACAGATATCTTATATACACAACAATGCCTGGCAAAATGTTACACAGAGAAATAGAGAGGAGATGGAGAAGAGTCTTGTCCCTCTGAGACTCATCTGGATTGTATATGGAATGTCTTTTGCTTTCATAAGACGTGTTTTGAGAGAGCACCTGTCCACTGACTACTTAGTATAAAAAAAAAATTAGAGATAAATTTCTTGGAGCAGCAGACACTGAGATCAATTCTGCTTTTGTAAACACTAGTATATTTCTACTTTATCAGCTCTACTGATTTCCAATACAACTGAGATATGCTACAGTCCATTATCATTGACTGGAAATGCATATGCATTATTGCAGCATAATTGTTCTTCTATAAAGTAATAATGTGGCATTTTCAGAAGATAAAATTCTATAGAATATTTAAGGAACATGAAAAATAGAATGCTAAATATGAACTGAATTTGCCCAAGGTTACCAAGAAAATGAAAAAGGCACAGAATCTTTAGAATATGTGCAAAGAACATAGAGTTTGTATTGTAAGCTGCTGTTTTAAGGACACAATTAGTAAGCTGGCTGGCAAGACTGAGACAATTTAAGCCTTGTCTCCAATGAATTAATCCCAGAGATAAATGCATTTTTAATAAAAATGTATACAAAAATCATAGTAGTATCTTTATTTGTCTATTAGAACTTACACATAGCAAAGGTTTTCCCATCATCTGGGAAAATATTTCATATCAGGTGCACCAAGTCATTCCTACCCTTGGAGGGGTCCGGGAAGATTCCATGACTTCTGCTCTTGATGACAGATGGTTTTGGAGATTGCTGGCTACTCTGTCCAGAATGAGATTTCCCATGATCAATGTTTTCACTCTGTTCTTTTAGAGGATACCACCGAGGAGTGTTGTCAAGCTGAGAGATGCTGGATAACTCGATCAATACCTACAAATAAATCAAAGTATAACATATGGCCTATATCTGACCTATTAATGATTGTATACAGCAGAAGAGACTAGAGTGGTGTTATCAGAAGTTGCAATCAAGTGTAAGAGTGGAGGGTATAAGGCTATTTGCTGACAGATTCAGGACCCTCTGGGCACACTGTGACCCCAAACCCAGATTTGGTATCATATTGATGTGTCTGAACTAATAGATCTTCTCACCAGGACCTCAGTAAAGACTATGAGCTGAGTCCTGAGACTATGGCATAGCTCCACATGAAGATGAAGAGGGAAGCTCGTGAGCACAAACTTGACAGCTACACTAAAAAGACATCCAGCCATTCTGCCTCTGACACATTCTAATAGGAGAATCAAGCAGTGTAATTTTATGCCTTTTATCAGTGTTTTTAAGGTGGCAAAAAGTTCTGTATTTGTTTTTATTTCACTAAAATAATAGAATTCAACAGATCATTTAGGTCTCTAAACTTTACTGGGGAAAAAAAGGAGTTGCAATGGCAATGTGGAAATGAAACAAATAACTTGGCTAAAAAAAAAGCCATTGTAGCTTAAATCTCTCCTAAGCCACCTTTGTAGGGAAGTTTTAAAACTAGAAAAATAAAATGTGCAATTACCTCAGGGAACAATGTTTTTCATACTTTATTACAAGATCCTGAATTAAAGAAAGTCTCTTCAAGTTTAAGGATGGGGAAGTTTCCCAACAACTGATGGTTTCCAGGTTAAAAGCCTTTTTTCTTTCCTTTGTTACTTTCGTTTTCATAGGTTGTCTACACCCTGTCTTGATCTTTCTGGTTAGACCTATAATTAATCTGAACAGAATAACTATTTAACTTGCTCCCTGTTGTGGTTTTTGGTCATAGCTTTGAGAGTGACTTGAAGACAGTGTGGTTGAGGATTGTTCCCAGTAGGCAGTGCAGGTTGGGGGCTCAGATTTGTAGGAGGAGAGGTTCCACTTTCCATGGATGTGCACCACGATGTGCCACTTTTCTTCTGTGGCACACAAGTGCTGCTGACTCTGTTCAAGCAAGTCTTTGGGGCGCAATTTGGATATCCCTCATCTGTTCTTACAGTGCAGAATTCCTCTGGACATCCTGGTGCTGAGATACCCTGGATAGTCTTTTCTGTCCCTTTTTTCCCTGAATAACTGCTTTCACAATTAATAAAAAGTAGATCTAGAGGCTGAAAAAATTTGCAGGGGAAAGGTTTAGATCTTCATGTAGAAGCAGTTGCTGGAGCATCCCTTTTCTAAACGTCATAAAAAAAAAGATGTAAATACTCAGTAAAGCCCTGCACTTGGACAACCATGCTGAACTCAACAAGAATATGGACAAAGTATGCAGGCTTCCTATACATTTATTTTAGTAATTGTTCAAAGAGTGACACTGATTGCTCAGTTTGGTAGCTGCACAAAGGGTAACTGGACCTGAAGTGTGTGGCTTTTTTGCAGAATTCAAATGCAGAATGAGCTCAGATACTCTCAGTTACTCTCTATGAGTGATCAGTTTTCCTGTGCTTCTATTTCTAATTATAATCTTTATTTGTAGTTACATCTTCAATTATTTTTTATGCCACAGCTATTGCTGGTAATTCGGTATATGTTTGTTATTTGTTTTTTAAAGAGAAAGCCTTCTTCCCATGAGCACTCATCTCATTTATTATTAATTACAAGATTAGATTTTGCCTTCAGTCATACTTTGGTAATGATATTACTATTTCAAAATGTTTAAAATGAGAATGATCAGCAAGACTAAATTACTCATACTTGAAAATACTTGTGCATGTGTTAAAATACGACTTGATGGCAAAATTTAATGCTTTAATCATTTACAAAGACTAATACCTCCTCAGCCTTCCTATGTTATGCTAAAAGCAAGGCAGACAGCTTTCAGTCATAACAAGAATTCCCCCTGGAGTCACTGTGAAGCTTGTTACTACCTCACACTCAAAAAAATTATTAATTTTCAGCGAATTAACATTTTGTTGGGTCCTAATTTAACTTGCCTCCAGTTAATCAAGATAAAAAGGATGTATCTTTCATGTCTAAATGAAACAAATCATGACCATTTATTATTAAGACAACAGTAAAACTGGGATGTCAAAAAAGGTTTTACCTAACACATGCACCATACCTTGGAAGAGAACAGTCTCCAAATAACAGCCTGCAGTTATTACTAGTAGAGAGGAGGAAAAAAGATACTCACTTCACCGAGGAAGTCATTTGAGGAGAATCTATCATAATCCCAGACAGTCACTTCCAGTGTTTTCTTTTTCAGCTGCAATTCAAGTAAAAGGATAATTAACCTCATAAACTTCAGATCAAGCCTTTATACAGGTTTCTATAGATTATTTTCTCTATGAATCCTTTTTCATGGTGACAGGTGGGCAGTTTTCACCACCTCCTCAACCTTGCTCCGAGAAAAATAATTTGGGGCTATTATTTGTTATCAAGACAGATGAGTTCGTTCTTGGCCCTATTTAGGGATTTCCATGAGTTGCTTTGGGGAGAATGTATGTCCACTACAAGTCAAACTGATTTCCAAAGCCCCATTTTTGTGCTCCTGCAGCTTTTCCCATCATCAGATCAGAGTTGTCTGAACTCAGGCATTTGCCTGAAGTGCATTTTGAGTGTGAATTTCATATGTAGTATATCAAACAGCCTATTTACATAATCTCATCTGTGAAAGCCAGGCTTTAATGCCTGCAGAATTCAGTGTAGTCAGTGAGTCTGCAAGTGATCCAGGCATGCAGGACAAGTTGTACTGTTGGGTGTTAATGACAGCTATCAAAACCCATTATCTGCAGGTCTTGTTAAGCATGATAACTGTGCCAAGCACTCCTCTATAGGCCACAGTAAGAAACAAGTAAGTCTTTTCATATGACAAGAGAGTGCAAGACGAAGAAATTGTTGACCAAAGCAGTTGACCTTATTGTAAAGACTGATCTGAGTGTTTTTCCAGGCGTCTCTCGGGTCATGTAGGGGCAGAATTGATTACTGATATTGTGTGCTGGGGCAAAAGGCTATAAGGTGGCAGAAAAGGCAATAATAAATTCATGTGGCTTGAAAGAGAGAAGGACAAAGTCCTGCAGGCTGTGGGATATCTGCAAAATCAGGCTGAGAAGTTAGAATTGAAGAATCCAAGCATTACTGAGAAAAAAAAGACTCTTCACATACTTGAATAAAAGGAGTCAGAAGAAGAATTCTTATGTGATAGTTGAGGTTGTCATCCTAGCAGGAGTGACGTGTTACTCACTGCTCTGACTATTAATTGGCGGCTGGGCACAGAGGGACAGCAAAGGATCAAGTCACTGCTTAGAGTGATAAGCTAAACCAATTATTGTACAAATTGCACATACTTGCAATGAAAGCCCTGCTGGCTGTTTACAGAACCACAGAACATTCTGAATTGGGAGTGATCCACAAGGATCACCAAGTGCAACTCTGAAGTGAATGGTCTGTATGGAACCAGACCCAGGATGTTGGTGTTATTAGCACCATGGTCTCATCAATTTCCCTCAATTGCCCCTTGGTTTCGTGCAACACAGACTCAGACAGCTCCTAATAACATGAAATTGCCTTTAAATGATAATTCCATCTCATTATTAAGTATTCAGAATACCATCTGCTCCCAGCCAACTTTAGAAAAATGTGCGCCTATACAAAGCCAATGTCTATGAAAATAAAATTTAAATCAGCATATCCTGGAAAACCCACACAAAGGGGAATTGAACTGTTTTTAGCATCAACAATGTACTCTTTAAGCAGGCATTAGCACGACTTGAAAGCAAAGATTTTTAAAAAAATATTTGAGAGCAATTCTTTAGTGTTTCTCTATTTTGTTCTTATGTAATTAGGCAATATTCTTGAACATTCTTTTAAAATTATCCTGCAAAAATGGAAGAAAAATTTGAACAAAAAGATTCTTTTTTGAACATTGTTTACAAATATTTCTAAAGCTGATTTCCTTGACTCAATAAAATTCCTTTTCTTTGCTGTTCCAAGACAATATTGAAACTGCAACATGAAAAATAACCTGAAAAAATGAGCTAAGCACTCACTGGTCTGTGATGCTTTTGGCTTCCTGGATGATACAATTTTCTGCTAGGTGCTATACTAAGTATACGTATTTTTACCATTTAAAAAAGGGATAATACAAATACTTTTCAGAAATGTATTGTCACAGTTGTTGCTATTTTGAGAGGAGATTTTTTTTTGGTGACTGTGCAAGGACAGAGACAAGAGTGTATAGATCAAGGAAATAGGAAAAAAGCCCCCTAAGGTTTGAAGAATTTTGGTAGGAATGGAAAAATAGAAAATATTTTCAAGTATCTGCAACCCTACTTTGCTAGCTTCTTTGCATTAATGTGATAATAAAACTGTGATGAAAACTTACAGTACTCTATATTTCTTTGCAAAATCTATTTTAAGCCTTTTAGGTTAATAAATCTTTTATAAAATAATATGACAATGAAAAACCATGGAAAGAGCTTTATTAGACAGAGTGCATGAAATGAATTTCAAAGCAGAAGACAATTTGCTTTTCTGAAGATATATTTATGCACCACTCTGGTGGCAAAGAACACTCAATGTCTGCTGATTTTGAAAGCAGCCATTCTACCATCACACTAAAGTAGGGTTCTGCCTTAGATCAATCAGTTTTAGGTTGTGAATCCTGGAGTTCAGCTGCTCATCAGGAACATAACAGTAATACTGAAATGGGTTGCAGGAACCCACTATCCGTCTGACCATGGCTTTCTGCAAGTGGGCAATGTACCAACAGGAAAACGAGTGCCATGAAAAGGAGGAATGTGGTTTCTGCATGTTGAGAACATCATTTGAGTTCTAAGCATATTACGAAAAAAGTGTTACCAAATAGTAACTAATTTCAGCTGTAGCCTTGTGGGAAAAAAGTAACAATATATAAAGTTAATAAAAATCCACCTAGAAACATGTTACCACATGTGAACTCCAGTTAGCTTTAGGCTTCTGTGGACAGATAGATTTTAAGGAAGATAAAGGAAAACGCAGAAACAGCCAATGCAAAAAATATTGTCCCTTAAGGAAGACATAACCACCACCACAGGTACAGAAGTGCTTGCTTCTTGCTTTAAATGTCTGCATGTTGTTAGGGATAGTGTCTGCTTGTGTAGCTAAAGATGCACTACTTAAATATTTAACACATATTCCTTGAAAATTTCACTCAAGGACTTACATTAGGAAAGAAATATTTCTAATGGAGCTTGTTTTTCTGCAATGGTGAAAATAAATTACCAGAATTACTTCAGAAATAATATAAAAGATTGCAGTCTCAGTCAGGATGTTTGAGGAGGAGAAATGAATGTGGTGTATTAAGTAATCGATTACAGTTATTTTTGTTTATATTCATATTTAACATTTTATTATTCACTTCACTATATTGTTGTCCTTTGCTGCATGGGAGGACAAAACCCACTTTTTATAGGTCACTTAGGAACTTACTTTCCTTTGTCCCAGATATTAAATAATATTTAAATACCAACACCTTACTGATTTACAGGAAAGATTGCCTTACTTTTGGAAATAAGACATAGGCTTCCACATCAGTCAAGGATTTTGAAAATATTACTCTTTCTAAATATATTGCCTTCAAATTACAGACATAAGTTACAGCAAAACTATTTCCTTTATGGAATTATTTCATATAAGGAAATGCTTGTATTTGCTTTCTGGTAAGTAAGAAATTGAGGCAAAAAAAGCCACACCTTACAGTGTGGTCATGCATTATACATTATACAATGTATAATATATGTTGCCTGATCATCAATAGAAATTACATCTTTTATCATCTTCTTGTTAAATTGCTCTAATGCTTTCTTACACGCTCTGAATAAGTATTGGACTTGAGTTAGAAATTAACATACAACATTTCTAATGTGTGTAGTTGGCCTTCCTCTCAAACTGTAATTATTTCCACTTTGTTATTTGACAAAAACCTTAAATTACTAAATATTCACAGTTTCTTTTATTTTTTCTCCAACTGTCAAAGTAAAATTTGCTATAAATGTGATGAAACTAATCATTCCGACCTTGAAAAAGTCTGTTTCATTTCAATGAGTGATCTATTTGCCATAATTATTTTCACTTTAATTTCAGCTAGTTTATGAAAGAGAAAAGGAATATGAAAAATTGTACAACCAGCTAACGTCTAGACAGTGACGTTAAAAGAACTATATTAGGAAATATTTAATAATACTTATTTGCTATCAGCAAGCAATGCATTCTTTGATGGAGAGAAAAAAGCATGGAGGGAAAGAAAATGTTTCTTTGAAGAAATATTATTTATAAAAATTCATGAATTTATGTTTGAATGTTAGTGCTTACTCCGTGTAACTTAGTGTGTAATGCACTTTTGCTTGTTTGGTAAACAGAATGCTCATTCTCAGTCTAACACAATTATTGCCTTTCAATTCTATTTATATTCCTAACTATTTTGAAATATACATTTGTGAGGGTTATGAGTAAAAATGATTGTCTCTAACATCGTGAGAGTTCTTCAGACTGTAGAGGGTATTTACCATCAGCATGGAATTATTTGTGACTTAGAAATGTGCTTCATTGTATATTCTCTAAGTCAGGGCATGGAATCTTAAGGGAGAAAAATCACTGACACCAGTATCTTAGCAGTAGATAGAAGCCATAGAAAGGTATGGAAGGAAAAAATACTCTCTGCACACAATTCTGTGTGACAAGATGCCAAAATATAGAAGATATGTGATGCTTAAATTAAGTTTACACACTTAAAACCATAAACACTGCATAAAAATCTTAGAGGAAGGGAAAAGGAGGAGATTTGCAAATAGAAAGTAAAAGTGCAAAAAATTCAAAATGCAAAGTACAGGCAAATTTCATAAAATAATGGTCAAAAAACTGACATCAAAGATATAATGAGATTTTTTTTGTCATTAAAATCACTGTCCAAGTAATCCTAGATTAACATCATTATCCATTTTCAATGCAACAAACAGCACTCCTAATGACAGCTTTGTGAAATGTCACAGCAGAACCCCCAAGCAAATTTAGAAACCTGAAGATCCTTTCCCAGATGGAAAACTCAGTTTAGAACTATTGTTAAGACTCACAAAAGCCTTTCACCAAACCAAGAAGATTCAGGGTTTATATTGCAGCTAGGCAAACATAACTTTTTTCCTGACACTTTCATTTTGAATGAGCTACCATTTATAAAAGCCTCCATGAAGCAGTGAGAAAACCCCATCAAACCCCTAAGTACGACAGGACACCTCTGAAGTAAATCTGAGCTACTCCCTCTTAAGTGCACATGTGTAGATTGCATGAGCAACCATACACATCCCTCTGTGGGAAGGGTTGCTTTGTTCCATGCAAAAATAAGTATCTTAATCTACATTCCTCTAAATGAACAAGGAGAAGGAATAATGAAATTTTAAATTGGGAAGACTATACTGAGGTCTTGGGGTTGTGATGGGGAAGTATATGAAAAGCATTGGGAAATCTATTCACTAAAGAGCCTGGTTATTCTGGGCTTTTTAAAAAGTATTGAAAGATTAAATGACATCATAAAGTGAAGTTGAAAGTATCGAGAAAAAAACAGCAGAAAGGCAAAAAGATTCAGGACTGCACGCAAATCCAGTACTATATGAAACATATTTCATAATTTAAAAAAAAAAAAACGGATCATTATTTTGCCCATTATATCTTTTTCAAGTTGGTAAAAAGTCCTTTACAAGGGGAGATGGAGGAGTAGAAGACTCAATTGCTTCATTCTGCTTCAGAAGGACAGTTGGAGTTAGGAAGCCACCAAGAAACAGAGAATACTCCGCAGACATCCTTCCCATACGTGAGTTAAATCTTTCTATGGCAAGGAAATCAAATATCTTCTAATTCTTTTTCATGTGGTTCATATCTCAAGATATTGATATAATTGCTGATAAAGCTTAAAATGTATCTCTACATTTTATAAATATTTTTGAATTAAAAAAATAGTAGAAACTGTGCTTTGTGTGAGCTTGCATGGCTTTTGGAAAAAAGAGTGACAATCATTTCTGCACCTACTTCAGAAACTTATGTCTTAATTTATTCCCTCATTAATTTATTCCATTATCATTTTTTAAATTGTCACATCTGGACTTATGACATGATTATGAGTGTAATCCCCACAAAATATCATTTTTGTGAGTAGAAGGGCAAGAAAAGAGTATTGCCATTGTAAACTCTATCAGAGGCAAGGAAAGAACTCCCAATTTCTCCTAAATCTGGCAAGGTTTTACAGGGGCTCACAGAATTGCCAGTAGCAGTGCTCCCTTCGAGTGAGCACTTCTGACCGTGCAAATAATAAAACAGTAAATAGCACTGAAGAGCAGCACCAGTCACGCACCTGCTCCGTGGAGATATTTTTATAAATGACTGTCTGATTCCACTCAGGATTCAAGCTTTTCTGTATATACTTAGTTCTCCGCTTGTACTCAGCACTGAATTTGAACAAAAGAAGAAAACATTACATTAGCGATCTTTGCTTCTTTCAGCTCTAATGCAAAAAAAAAACCAAACAAAAAAACCCAAACCAAAACCCCAAAAACACCCACAAACCAAAAACCAGAAAAATAAAGGAGCTGTATCCTCCATTTCTGCAACAATTCAGGGTTATGAGAGGACAATAACAGCCTTTGGGATGTTTTCCTTAGTATGCCTTTCTGAGACAGTCTCTTAAAACATCTTCTGACTCTTCAGCAGGCTTGCTCTGCCTAAAACCATTTCAAGATAAAGCATCAGTCAGCACATGCACACAGACTTTGTCCTCTTCTTGTAAGTATTGGGCTCTGATTCTAAATTGAGGTGATAATGCACTGATTTATTTTTCAAGACCATCCCATTAGCACTTTAAAGTAGCACAAATTCATTATATTTATAGGTTGCAATCTAATTACAGGAATCCTATCTCACAAACACATTTAATGAATGCCATAAGGTAACTAATATCCTGTTAATGATTGAAACACTAATTTCTTATTGATCCTAATCTCTGCCAATCTCTCTAACTGTGCTGGAAAGAAACATAAAAGTGCACCAGGATCACACTATTTTTTTTTTTTTTTTTNTTTTTGTCAATAGCCAAGAACAAAGGTTTGGCTGCATAATCTGTTTTTAAAAAGATTCACTAATGCATTCCGTTGTACTTTACATTTCCTGAGTATGGAGAAAGAAAGACAATAATCTTTAACAGAATGTGGATTCATCTAACTCTGTGAGCTTTGATGTTAGATTCCAATTTTAATTTAACATAAATTTTAGTGGACAACTCAAAAAAGCTGGGTAGGACAACATGAGAATCTTTTAATACTTTGAAAACCCCATAAGATTTAAGGCAAAGAATCTCTTTTTGTCAGTCTGCAAGTATATACCTGCTACTTCTATTACTAAACAAAATGTTCCCAGGACTGTTATCCAGTTCTAAGACAAAATGGCACAAAATTTCTTGTATATGCCATATTAGACTCTTTTATGGTTACCCTGCAACAACTATTGGTTAGTGCACCATTCTCACTTCTGATTACACTGTTTTGTTTCACACTGTGGCATGGTCTCAGAACTAATGAACTAATTCCTTTCATATGAGATTAATTGAGAAGGATATCCAAGAACTCATTTAATCAGCTGGTCACTAATGATGTATCATACCTGGTACCAAATAGGAACAGTTCTGATTTATGGTTATGTGAAAGATCCATGTGTTTTACTTGCACATTTATGTTGGGACTTCAGCACCAGCAGTTTCACTCTATAAACTCGATTCTGCTGTGCAGAATCTAATTGATCTGGATTGTAGAGGGGCTTTATTCCCCAAAATGAGATGGTTGTATCCAAAATGCCTACCAGCCTGATATCTGTAAGTGAAAGGGATTTGCAGCTTTTTTTTCCCTCTCATTTTTTGCTCCAGTCATTCTACGTATTTCCACTTATTTTCTTGGAAATCTTGCTATCAGCTCTGTTCCAGTTCATTGAAAAATGTGAAGGGTTTTTATACCTATGAAACAAAATATCTGTTCACCTCTGCTTATGAGAAGAGAGCAGCAGCTCTCCAGAGTTCTGTGAGTTCTATCAGCCGTAGCACAGAATGGCAAGGATGATTTAAAATCTAGGGGGACCAAGAGCATATGAAAAAGAAACTCACACAAGGGTATTTCTTTGCATACCTTGGAAGAAAAGCTGAAATATAAAATTGGAGTCCTTTTTGAAATGAGATTTTTATGGCAAATACTATTAAGTAATGCAGTTAAATTTTTTAAACACTTCAGTAGCTTTCTTTTCCCACTCTCTTGTATGGGAAAGCATCTCCTGCCTAGAGCAACCTCTTCAAATATCCTGTGATCTACTGGTTTTAGGGAATGTTATACTTTTATTTTTTGAAGAAAGTGGCAAAGAATCTGTGCACTCAGCCAAGAAAAAACACCAACATTCCCTTTCCTTTCTCAGATCTCCTTTCACAGTAGTAGTACTTCATCAACTTTTCAATTTCTGATTCTTTTTGGAAGTGTGTGAGAAGGTGATTCATGCAGTGAGGAGTTTCAGAGCTGTCACTGACGAAAGGTAAAAGTGTTGTTAACATGGTAGCTCTGAAATATTTCCAGTGAAGTCCATGGAATATTTGGATCTAGACTGTAAGGGTGGCCTGAGCCCACATCCATGAAATTTATGGTCTGTATCTCTTGCAGAGGGAAGCAGGAGAACTTGACCACTTCTAGGGAGGTGAAGAACCAGGCTAAGCTGGATGGCAGATGGAGGTTTCTAGGCCTCTGAAGCGAAGGATCTGGCAAATACATTAAATTCATGCCACTGATGCACCTTCCCCCCAACAATTAACCGATTAACAGATGAAGATACTTTAATAAAATGCATTCATTAAACCAGTCTCTGGTATGTCACTTCATATGAAATAATATGCATTTAAAATTCATAGAATATGCTCTGTGAAAAGATGCAAACTGCAGATCTCTTTTCTTTATATTTTCTCTCTGATTCCATAATTATAACTTGTTAATACATAATACAATGTATTAAGTGCAATGAAAAAAGCTTAATAGAATAACTGTATTAAAAAGTGTAATAGAATAAACATACAAAATGTGCAATTTTAACACCTTCATTAAATAATTTTAGTAATGAAGAAACAAATAGATAATAGAAACCTGTTTATAGAAATTAATCTGTTCACTTGCTTAGTCAGGTTATTACTTTTAAACACTCTTAAACAAACTTAAAACTGGGGCTGGAATATTTCTTATGTTCTTAGCCTGGGCTGATATTAGCATATCTTGAGAACTGAGCTTTGCCTTACGTTTCGAGGACAAACAAAGCACTCATAATTTCAATAATGAAATTTTACATTTGTTTACTACAAGTAACTACTTTTGTGGTCAAGAAGATTTGATTGCTCATCTGGGCAATTATCTAGAATTTTACCAGGCTTTAATGTCTATACACTGTGCAACGTAAATAGAGAAAAAATATTCCATTTCATTACCAAACAGAGCAGTTTCTCTTGGCAGTAACACCATTCAAAATCTTGATACAAGTTCACAAGTAATTATTTTGCAACTTTCAGTGAGTGAGAATGAAGTTTTAAATATCTCTGAACTAAGTTCTTCCAGACTTCTAAAGAAATTTTACTTGTCATGAGAGTTTGGCGTTAGAATAATACTGCACCAAGGAGCATTAACTACTTGTTTCCAGCTCCTGGAAATGACCTCATTAGAAAATTAAAGGAAAAACCATACCACCATTTCATGCCATCAGAACTCAAGAGAAATATGTAGTTCAATGCACAGGTGCACTGTCTCATTCATGCATACCAAAAATGAAAGAATAAAATTGGAAGATAGCACACTCTACCTGGCATTTTGGACAACCATGACTTGTCTGCATATCCAGAATTTACAGAGTTAGGAACACAGAGGAAGCAGTGTAAGAGAAAATGAGAACAGAGATGAAAGAAAACATGAATAATAGGTAGTTTCTAGTATCAGGATTAAAGGAAATAGAGGCATTAGGAAGGATAAGAAGTCTAGCACAGACTGAACTGCAAGTAAAAGTTATTCAGTAGCAACCCAAGTTTCTACTTTCAGAAACAGGTTTGGGACTTTAAAGAAGCTCTTCACTTTCATTATTCCCTAAAAGCCAAGTGACATGCAAAACTGTAACGGTGGCTTTTTTTAACATAATCAACCAAAACAAAACTAAAATCCAATGCTTCATAGTTGGCAACAAGTTTAAACTGATATTTGGATCTGGCTTAGACCCTTTAAAAGATGAACATGCCTTTAGTCCAAAGTCGTATTTCTGTATCAGTATATGTACCTGCAAAATTCCCTCTAAGGTTGATTTGACAAGCATTTTACAAGAGCCGTAGGTGCATTAAAATTCCTCTCAATCTTTAGTACCTGCTCCCATTATATTCAGTAATAGTTTTGGGCCCAGTGCTACCGAACAATATTGAATGCTGTATAGCTGGAGTTAACAACCCACAAAAGAAAATGTGTGGCTTTATTTGTACCACTTGTGCATTTAGTGGTGCTTGCCCATATGCCAAATGGTGAACTGTGACATGAGCACCCACTTTCCTGTTAGTTTGAGTAGAACAGAAGCACAGATTTTTATTTGTACTGTTCTAGACTAAGAGTCTTTTAGAATGAATATGATTGCACAAGCGGGGAAGTTTGCAGGAATTTGCCTTTGCAATCTATAGTCTGATCCATCAGATTAATCTTAGATGCATCTGTTGTGTCACCAAAGTCAATAGGATTATTATAACCTTATATTCCTATGCATTCTCCATATACATGTTCCATTTGGTAACATTAGGGCAAAAAAATAGTTAAAATATTGCTGATACAGAAACATAGCTCTTAAAGGAAGTACTAATGAGCAATTCGTAATTACAGAGTCAAAAAAAATCAATGATGTAAAAGAGTGATTAGTGACTTTTATGGTCACTAGATACAAAATTAGTGGTATTTCTAAAACCATGTCTTATCTCTTAAAAAGAAGCCATAAAACTCATCTGGAGATATTTTTTTCTGAGCAGTATTTCTTGTCTTTTGTATTATACTGCAACCTTAAGTTTATCTCAGGTACTTTAATTCTGCTTGTTTGCAAATCTATCCTAAAGTCAGATTGTCTGGAGCTGAACCAACCATTCCATGGTACACTTAACATGCAGCTTTCTATATTACAGAAAGTATTACATTTACTTGGTACATTTCCATTGAGTCTGTTGTTGCTTTAAATACTTTTACATGTATTATAATTTTTTTTTAGAAGAAACATGAGAAGGAAAAGGTAAATCTATAGGAATGATCATAAAGTTCCTAATATCATTAGCAAAGTATACGTTCTCCCGGGAATAGGATCTGACTCTGTATTAAAAATCCACGATTTTGCTGGTGTTGCACCTGGATTTTCTATAGCAATAACTCTTAGTTCTGTTTATTAAAGACAAGTAGCACACCTAAACTAAAAGAAAGCTCAGGTTAACATTCGTCCTACACTTACCCTCTCCCCGGAAGAAGATAAACTTTAACAAAGGGGTCCGAATAGCCATTGTTGTCTCTGGGAGCAAGGTTTCTTGCCTGAAGGATGTGGATGATAAGGTTGCCAAGGTGTTTGTCATAGTTGATTTGAAGCTAGTGAATGCATTAAAACACAGTAGGAATATTTGTTACTTTTACTTTCCAAGTGATTCAATAGCTCCTAAACCCTTAGAATAAAATGAGTTTTAGACCTCTACATTTTCTGGAAATAAACACATTTTAGAAGTTTCTGTCTCTCTCTCTTCTGACTAGAAATGCTAATTGATCACGTTGGACTTTGAAAAAGAAAAAGGGAAACACCTATATTGATCTATTCCAGTCAGGAATAAGCAAAGGAAATTTGAACCCTTTGTATTATCCTGAACAATAGCCAGATATACATTGAGTGATAATTACACACATCCTATCTACCTAGAGGCCAAGTCTGACCAACATGTTATAATACTATGGAAAGACTCTTAGTCCTAATATAGAAGAGAGAGGTTAATCAAGAGGAAAAAAAAAAACAAACAGAAATCTATAGGAATTTAAGCGTCAGTTCTTCTGCTATTCTGTTCCAGTGTTTTAAAAGGCTAAAGTCAATTTACATAAGGGATAACCATAAACTTGGCATGGCATGGAAATAAATACACTGCACTATAAGAAACCCACAGAGGTTCTTGCTTCAATGTAAACAGACTGGGAATTTCTAAGAAAACCACAATAAGTGGCCAAAGTTGAATAATGAATTTCACTATGATTTTGGTCCCTTTGGGAACTGCAGCATTTTTCTTTCTTCTGACTGTATTTCACAAGACAGCATTAAAGACGGATACAAAAATCAACCACTGACATTCATTAATGACATTTTAAGGGGTTAGTGTTGAATAAGAAATCAGTTGATGAAGATAGTTTTCTGTAAATTTGTTCCACAGAAAAACACAGTCAGGATCAACAATTTACACAGCAAAAACAACACATTTACCTGAATTTCTCCAGTGATCGGATGGGAAGCAGACTTTGTAGTTTCTGTGGGCTGCCAGATTAAAAATACATAGATTTTCAAAGTTAACTTTTTTAAAAGGTGTGGTTTATACTGCTGTATTTCCACAAATTTTTAAACAGTGTCTCCAGTAACTATGGTCAAAACTAATAGTTATGGTATTTCAACAGCACTTTTGATCAGCCTTCGTGCAGGTAGAGTCAAACAATTTGAACACCAAATCTTTACTGTCTGAGCAGACTGGTCACTCATGGAGGCATGGGGAGAAAAAAACCACACAGCATTAATCCTGTCTAACAAACATGAATGTTGCCTAGAGAAAGAAAAGACTATATATTTCTGTCAATATGAGAATGGTAGAGAGAGGCAAAAGTTGCTCTAATTTAAACTGAGTTTAGGTGAAAGTGGGTAGAAAGAGTTGAACTAATGGTACTAAACCTAAGTGGTGTGTATAAACGGATTTTACCATTTCAAGCCATCATGTCTTTTTCTTTATTCTGTGTTTTTTGATAATCAATTCAGCTGCAACATTTCAAATTTCCCCACACATTTTCTGTGACATGAAATTTAAAATTTGTCCTCAATTTTGTCTCTCTTCTTTATCATTAAACATTTCTAGTTTTTTTGACAAAAAGCAATAAAATCCTTTATTTTCCTCTCTGCCATTTTTCTTTCCTCCTGTTGGTAGAAAATAATATAATTACTTGCTTAGAGTGCTGAACTCATAGAAAAATGCTGTTCTTATAAACACTGGTGCCCTTGAGCCACACTGGACCTACCTCTAATCTGCAAACCATCAGTCAAACAAGAAAACTCTGGTTCAGTAATAGGATTTTAACATTTTTGCATTCTTTCCACATCTGCTTCATTGGTTGATGCAGCAGAAATCAAAGGATGCAAACAAGGACAAACTTACTGTTCTCTGGAGACTGGTCTGGAAACCATCTTTTCCTACTCCTCCAGATGTGAGCAGCTGCCTGACATTAGTCCATGTAATTTGTATTTCTGTCACTTTCTGAGAAGACCAAAATCCATCTGCCTCTTCTGTGCTGCCCTACACTCCAAGGAAACCCTCAGGGGCTTTCTTAGGATGTTGGACGTCAACAGTTTTAAACTAGGCTAATGAAGGGCTCTCACCTCCTGCACCACAGCATGAAGTTAAGGTGATGCACCACCCTTTCCAGGTTTGTGTTGAAGAAACATCCTCCCAATCGGTGAGATCTACACATCAGAACTAACCAGAAAAATCCCAGCTAAACACTATCATAATTAAAACACAGGAGAAAACCAGCCCAAATCTGCCTGTTATGTGGCTATATTCACTGCCTTGTTTTGGCTTATTCTTATTTGCTTTACTGCTTTACTTTGTTTTCCAGGCATGGTTCATGATGAGCACAAGCTTTTCCAGGAAAAAAAAAAACAAACCCAAACCAAACCAATCTTGATTTTTCTGTGAATGCATTTGCATCTGACAAATAATTCTCATGAAAAATTTTTAGGTCGGCTTTTCTTGGTATCTTACAAGGCTTTTAAAGAAGTTTAATCCATCCAACACCTAAAATAAGTCATCAGTATGACTATAAAATGCTCTGAATCGGAAATGAAATTTTAGATTGATAGCAAAATACTCCTAAAACTTGTTAGGTCCTTGAAAGACTATTCAGAGAGTGAATTTTACTTCTTTTGCCAAAGACAGGGAGCTACTTGAGCATCAAGCAATCTTTCAAAGTAGGGCATAAATGGCTTATATTTCTCATACTTTACCTCTACAAATGGATTTTATTATACTTAATAATTCTGACCTCAGGCTTTCATAGTGCTGACAATACTGACAACACCAAAAATAACATGGATCTAGCTGTGCTGGGGCTACAAAATCAGATAATCTAAATGCCCTCATTTTTCACAAGTTGGAATAGCAAGAATAATGAGTTTGTTCACTCCGAATGTCATGTAATATGGAACATATTAGTATGGATAATGTAGAAGGAGTTCATAGAGAAGGGAATAGCCATGATGAATTTGTATTGAGACTTCCCAAGGTGGTTAAGGCAGAGTTTGTAAAACGGAGTCTATAAAAATAAATGTGCACTAATATGTTTCTATATCGTTGTTGAATCCCTGTATTCATTTACAAGGCTGTGATTCAATATATTAAATATTTTGCTTTCTCTCCTGTCAGCAGATCTAAGATTGTTAATGAAGAATTACTCATATATTTTAAAGAAAGATGAATAATTTAGGCTGAAAGAGACCTTTCAAGGCCATCTGGTCTAATCTCCAGCCCAGAGCTTGGCCAACTTTGGAGCTGATTCTGGATTGACAAACTGAGTTGCAAATAAGTATCTTACTTTATCATGGCTGCAGTGAGGATTAATTTGTAAAGAGGGAAAAGTATTTCACAGTTGACTTCTCTAGGAGCTAAAGGATCTGAGCATTTAGAAAAAAAGCAATCTGTTCTTCATATTAAGTGTTTCTATAGGTCATTTATATCCTGGATGTAATCTGCACCATAGAACGATCACCACTTACACTGCAAAAGAAACAGGTCTGCACAAGATATAGTCAGCTCAAGGCTTCCAAAGGTTAAATCTCTCCTGTGATGGCTAATCTAATTTCAATCTAATTTCTTTTGATACTCCCTGCACGTACTCACACACCCTGTGTAAGAGATGGTGCTTTTAATGCCATCACACGTGCTCAAGCATGTTGTCATGACCACAAGGTGAAACTTCTTAATGCCAGGCTTTGGTGGTATGCACTATCACTTTTTGTAATAACATTAAATATGACACAATTGGCACTGCAGAATACAACAGAGACTGCTACAACATTTCCAGAGTGCATATACTTTACAAAAAGCTTTTAAAAGAACTTGCTAAAAATAAAAACAGTAGCAAAAACAAGATCTAGGCAATTTGGATATTTAGTCTGTCATGATACTTTGGCAGGGCTGCAGCCTGCCTAGAAATGCTGTCAGCCCAAGGCAAAGAGCACTTCCAGAAAGGATGAGCTTTCTCTTCTTACAGAGCTCAACACCATTATAAACTTGGCCTGCAGTCAATGAACAGAAACTATACAAGTCAACAAGAGCTATTCTTGTTATGAAAGAAATGTCTCTCAACATGATTTTCAGAAATAAGCAAAGAATGTTTTAAATATTCACCTGAGTAGTTCTGACTTTTGCATCTCCTACATAAAAGCATTACTTCTAATAGTTTTTTGTTTCATCTTTGTAAGCCTCCAACTGAATTTTCACAGAAGAGTCCTAAATCCTCTGTGAAGCAGGAAATTAAATTTATGAATCTAACTTTAGGTGACCTGCTCCAGTGCCTAAGCTGGGAGCCCAGTCTCCTCATGTGGACAGAGAGGGTCACCTGTCCAGGATACACTGCACAGCAAGGATCTATGGATCTCCATACACTGTGAATTTAGGAGTGTGATTATCTAAACAAATGAAAGGGTCCCACAACATGGATAGTGATGTGCCCTGCTCTCTGTTTGCAGTGTGTGCACTGAGATTGCAGGTTTCACCCAGTCTCAGGAATCGTACTTCAGAAAACATATTATTCTCAGTGGTAAAAATCATGCACATGGCAAACTAGTTCATATGTAAATATATACAATATCCAGAGTATGCTGTAGTGAATCTAACTATTGACCTAAGGATTAAGCAATTCTACCAGATCCCTGAAGTTAGGCCCAGTAAATATTGGCATATGGATTTAACTTTTGCATCACTGATCTGAATTAGTTTGTAAAAAGTCTTAGGGCATTGTGGCAAGACAGAATTACTACCCAAACCAAACTGATCAATAAATATCTTTCCAGTTTGTACTAAATTGCTGGATGAAAGAGATTTTTTGTGTTTCCTCTCACATGGAAGTTGTGCCAGCATATCGAAGAGCTTCTCAAATGAGCAGACACCATTTTCCGGTTTGTACAGTGCCTAACTCATCTGTTCAAATCACAGGCATAGTTCCAACAACACAAAAATATGAACCAAACTATAATGCACTGGGAACCTGACAGTCTGAAGAAGGAATAAGGGTTCAGAGTAACAAATATTTAGATAACACTTTGCTTGCAACGTGAAGCATTTCAAGTGTGTGAGAAGCTGGATATTCAGGATAGCAATCAGCACTCTTGCAAATTGCTTAAGCAAGTGCAGTCTTCACAGCACTGATTTTCACTTCAGGTCTTGACTTTTTTGACACAAAATGCAAAAATGTGGCAGATGACTTTATGATCAGATTTCAGTTTCAACTGTGAGAAAATGCTACTAAATTCACACTTTTCATGTCTGGATGCACAAGGAGAAAGAACTTCAACAAAGGAATAGACAGGATGTGGCAAAGAAAATGAGAAATTATGCTTAGCAAGTTCACAGGAATTAGTGAGTGACAAAACACATTTTAATGGTAAATTTTGTTTTCAGTCTTTCCCTGGCTTTCGGAGACTTGCCTACTATCGCTGTGATTATTCAAGCAGTAGTTTAGTACAGAGAGGGAAATTATGGACTTAGTACTGTCAGCTTCTTTAGTGGAACTAGTACCCCACCACCATGTAGGATGCCCCTAAGAAGCAAGAGCAACGAAGGCTGGAAAAGGCAGTTATTTTGTTTAAAACCAATAATATTAGGTTCAAAAAAGTATTTTCAGAGGGAAACCAATCTCTTATAACTTTGGACAAATCACATAATCTTTCCTTGTATCCAAATTCAATATCTTAAGAGTAATATTCATCGTTATACAGGAAATAAGTTTGCCAAGATGTGCTGTGATTTCTTGCTACACTAATGAAGGTAGGCAGGCAGTCTCTTCCTGTCGTCAAAATGTTCTTGCCCCATAACTTGGAAGCTTCTTACCTTGCTGCTGTGCCGCTTTTTGCTCACTGAGGGAGAACCAGGCTGACCAGGGCTAGGAACAGCACTGGAGGTGGCAGAAGTGGTCCCAGAGTGGACATGAGATCCCTTTTCCACTCCTGAAGAAGCAACCAGAGGCGACTGCTGTAGAGAAACCTTTTGGAGCTCTGCAGCCAGCTGCTTGGGATCAACCCCTGGGGACTTCGCTTTATCTACTGGATTAAAGCAAGAGAGGTTTGTATTGATAATTGCCAGCACATCCAACCCCACCTTGCCATGGTACAGGGACAGCACAACAATCTTTACAAGTTTTCATGTCATCTGCTAGTATACTCTGAAGATGCAAAAGGCATCCTATGAAAATGGACATCTCTTTCATAATTTCAACATCCCAGTTCCAATCTTTGTATCAACTACTGCTACTTACCTCAAAAGCTTTCTGAGAAGGTGTTAGGCTTTGCTGATCATGTTGAATCAAACTGGAGCAAATGCCAGTTTTAAAAACTGGCCTGTGCTATCATTCAGTGTTTGAAACTGGTCCAGTTTCACCAAGGATCTGAACTTTCTCGTAAAAAGTTTAATTAATTTTTTTTTAATAAAGATCAACTGGACATTGAATAGAACTGCTCCTGAGATAATTTATACAAAAATAAAGAGGAAAAAAGTAAAAATTTTACTACCACAAATTAATCAAAAAAGAAAAAAATGTAAATAAATGAAAGCTAAAAGCCCTAATTCATCTTTTTTGATTACTCACACCTATGTGAGGCATCTGTGGTAGGCATCTGATTGCCCTTCCTGCTGCCCAGGCATGAGTGGGAGGAATTTACCCTTTGGAGATAACACTTTCTATTTACACAGAAATGAATTCAAGTAAGTTTCATATATGCAAGACTGCATAGAGTTAAAAGGATGCAATGCGCAGCTTGATTCCCAGGTTCTCAGAAGTATGAGAGTTTTAAAGCAAGACTTTAGCCTCATCCTGCCTGCTTGGCTTTAATTCACTTTTCTCTCAGAGAAAATGGAGATTGTTCCTTTCTAAAGCACAAACAGTCTGCCAGACCTCAGAGGTAATGGAAAGAAAGACTTGACAGCCAGAGGAACTCTATAGAGTTGATGCAACTCAGAAACCACTAGAAGATTGCCAGACTAGGAGGAAGCATGCCTGCAAAAATGGAACAATATCCTTTTATTTCTGTTCTTTCTCATTTTGAGTTTTCTTCATTAATAAAAAAGGTTGTTTATTCTAGCTTCTGTCCTTTCCAAAACTGATTTCAGTGTCTTTGAATGCCTTTGGCGGTTTTTATCTGCTTACAAATTAAAAAATTCTGCAGAGCTCTGCTTCAAAGCTCTGTCAGACGTACCTTTTGCTTTCAATTATTACCAATAACATCCATTTTCAACTGAAGGTAGCTTGATATAAGTATATTAATAGCTAGGAAATTTTACATGGTCAGAAAATGGAGGATTCAATCCAGGTAATTTAGGTACTCATTGATAAAAAAAGCAGCCACAAAACCACAGAAATCAGAGTGGACCCATTAAATTGTGAGTGAAACAGCCTTTTGATCCGCACTGAGCCTGCTGAGGAGCTGCATTACTAGAAAGACTGTGGATGTTGATTCAAAGTTATTTTAGATATGACTGATACAGTGACTGAAGCCTGCAGTTGTGGTATTGATTGAACTGCAGGAAATCCCCCCCAAATCACTGCCATCTTAGAACTCACATAACAAAACTGACTACTTGCTATTGCATCCCTCTGTCCTAGTAAATACTGTTTTTTCATCACTTATAACAGGCTGCAAACCTTATATTGAGCGAAGAGGTCTTTTCATCAAGGTCTTTTCCAGCACTGACAATTCCTTAATTCTGTGAACATAGGCCTTAGGGCTTGTGTGTTATTTGGATTGTCTGCAGTTTGCTGGGAGCTTTGCTTTAGCCTCTCTGGCTGCAGCAACAATTATCTAAAGACCACATGGCTACAACCTACATTTGTCTGAGTTACACTTCACCTTTTATAGCTGTATGGTATAGTGTCCATTCTTAATAATTTTATACAGAAAGGCACAGCTGTAATTGCACTGTGTAGACTGAGGTATTTCTGTCTGCAGATTAATATTGCAGTTTATAGGAGCAGAGCCCTGCTGTGACAGCAGAGTTCTGCAAGGTTTGGACACAGGATGGCAGCCAAAGCCCTGGGGACACCAGCAGCTCTGTAGCCAGTGACCAACACAGGTGCAAAGGCAGGAGCTGGGCAAAGAAAACTTTAGGGGCAGCAGAAGGGAAAAGGACAACAACAATTACATATAGAGTTTGCAATATCCAGCACCCACAGGTAATTTTCCTCTGTGCAGCTTTCCAGCCACTCTGTCCCCAGCCTGCCGGGCTGCCTGGGGTTGTTAAGACCCAGGAGCAGAACCTGACATTTTGCCTTGATAAATCTCATGCAATTGGCCTTGGCTCATCAATCCAGCCTGTCCAGGCTCCTCTGCAGAGCCTTCCTCCCCTCCAGCAGATCAACACTGCTGCCCAACTTGGTGTTGTCTGCAAACTCATTGAGGGTGCACTCGATGCTCTGGTCTTGCCTTTTAATATAAGGTGTGGTGTCCTTTCTACCCGTGGCAATATTTGGGATGCAACACCTGAGCTTATAATGCTAACAGCTTATATCACATCCAAATTTCAGTTGCCACGCAGTCCTACAATAACACAGCAACATCTTGTCTCTCACCTGCCCTTACTGGCTCATGCAGCTCCAGGTGCTGGGGATTCTCAGAGTCCGAGAGCATGTTCAGGTCCCTAAAGAAAGCAATGAGAAGCCTGAGACAAAAGAAACTCTTTCCTCATACCCTCATTATTGTATTAAGTAGGTAAATGAATAGTGGTTCATGACAGAAAGCAGCTCCCAAGCGTGGTCCCTTCTTAGCTGATATATATTTGCAATGCTGTTAAAGAGCTGAGAAGAAAAGCTTCTTTTAAGGTGAAATCTTCAATGGATTTAATGCAAGTGTATGCATTTCTCATGATGCTTAAATGACTTTCATCTAAAGGATACAAATTTCACTAAAAGTCAAGTTATTACTAAATTACCTTCTTTTTCTACCAGTAAAATCAGTGAACTGTATGTTTGTCAATGAGAGGAGATTGTGGCCTGACAATGGAGTTATTATTGTTTATAAAAGCATAATTACTAGCATCTGATTCAGTTTATCTTTCCTTATGACTTTAAGAGAAAAACAGAACAATCATATCTCCCACAGTCACAGTGAATTCTTGCTTATTACATTGAGGCTTTGTACTAAAAAAGGTTCCACCTTAACAACTGTAAATTAAAATAAAAAAATAAAAATAAAAAGCCATGAAAAGCCAAAAAGAAATGGAAACAGAAAGATGGGGAAAAACTCACAGTCTTACACATATTTCTGCTTCCCCACTCTGCTGCATAATAATGCTCTGGACCTCTTCATAAGTTCTCCCAGTCAAGGGGATGCCATTCCATTCCAGCACCTGCATTCCTAGGAAGGCAAAACAGCAAGAGGTCAAGGGCTCAGATTTTGACAAAGGCATCAGGTAGAACTGTTTTGCCTTGCTTGGATAAGAAAATTTGATGTGACATTCAGTGAATGTTGTTTAAATGGCACAACACATTAGCAAAGCCCTTTCACTTCACACGGAGTAGACTGTTGAATGCTATTTTCCCTTCAGCTCTAATATACCTGCTGAAACAAGACAGGAGATTAATTCTCTGTGATTCAAAGTATACATGCATTCTCCACAGTCTGGGTTGCATGATATTGAAAAATTTTTCCAATATCAAAAACATGCACACCTACCAGCATGGCAAGAAACCAAAACATTCTATATATCAGACATTTCCTGGCCAGCCATGGTCTTGGAAGATAACTTTTTCCTACAGTGACAAATTGCTGTTAAGAAGCTGAGCCTCAAAATGGAATTATTTTGTGAATGTGATTAGATAATTCAAATACATTTTATTTGCTTTGTAACTTACAAAAATACAAAAAAGTGAAGGCTGTTGGACTAACTGGTTTTAATGAAAAAAATGTGCCTCCACATTTCAAACACTAGCCTGATAATATTCAGGTTTAAATTTTTCTCCCATATCTTTTCTCATAAAAACTTGACAAAACACATGAACATACTTTGTTGTGGAAGATATGAACAGAATTATGATACAGAGGCTGAAAAATACTGAATACTGATCTAATCTGCTGTGTCTTCCAAGTGTCCCATGACTGAGTCAGGACACTCAGTATGGAGCAATGTATCTGTGTAAGGAAGTTTTATGCTCAGTATTTGCAGAGTCAATCCCTCTATAAATCATGTGAGCTATATTCTGATAAGAGGAGAAGTCTTTTGGTTAGGATGAAATGCTTACACAAAGCAAACTCTAGATTCATATCTGGGACTTACAACTGAGTTTCTGAGAACTGCATTCATATTTTGAAGTAATTAGCCATAAGGGTGACTCCAAACAGATTAACTTCTCACCAATGTACAAATGTCAGAATCCAGGCATCTGGCTCTAGTAGGAAAAAATTGCTTAATGGGACAAGATACTAAATTCTTAGTAGTCCACTAAAAGCAATGCATTACAAAACATCTGAAAACCACACCACTCACACAGCAAGGAAAACCAAAAACCCTTAGCTTGCTACCACTTACACAGATAAAACCAAGTCTTCATCTGGGTCATATTTTAATTTCAAAATCCAGTGCTGTTGCATATAACAAATAGGAAAAATAATGAAGTGAAATGTGGAGATAAACTCATAGAAAAGCATGCTGTGAATTAAAATAAAATCAAATATTTTCATGGAATACATCAGATTAAATTAATTGACAATGAAAGACTATGATATATAAATATACAAATTTATATTCCAAAATTTTCCATAGGATTCCACAAATTAGAAGTTGAAATATCAAAATTGCTCATAACGGTTGTCAGGCAGAATTTATCATTTGTTTGTAGAAGTTTACAGAAAAACAAACTGTGCAGAATGACTAAAAAGTGATGCTCAGAAGGCAGTAAAGTCAGCTGCTTAATGTCAGAATAGATTTCACTTTTCCTAAAATTTAGCTCCTTTCATTTACCAGCCATGATTCAAAAACATGATCTTGCTTTTGCTTGTTAAAGCAGATCTGATTTTAAACTCAGTTCCTCTGGAATAAAGCAACAGTAATTATGAGCAAATTCATTTCCCCCTGATTTTCAGTCATACAAATATAACAGGATGGGCTTGGTATTTAGGCTTCTAGAAAGGAAGGAACTGAAGTTATTTTTGTTTTCTTGTCAATGTGTGCCCTCATAATGCTATCATGGCACAGGATGTTTTGTATGATGGTGATGAACCTCATGATTAAGACAAGCAAAACCACCACTTCCATGTATTGGCAAGGAACCAGAACAAAAGTTGAAAGATTTAGATATTTGAGAAAGCAATTAACATCCTTTTGGTAAAGGAAAGAAAAAAAAAAGCTTAATTGACAAAATAAAATTTACTATGGGAGCAGTAAGGCTATCAACAACAACTCATTTTCATTTATAAGACTAGCAGGAAGAGTTTAGCTGAGCACCACTGCAGTGCCAGAGTTTGGAAAGCAATTCTAATTTCCAGTGGTGGGACTTTCAACAGCATGTGCAACAGCACTGTACTCCCTCACTTGGTCAGAAAGGCCACACACAAAGCAACAAAACAACAAATTGAAAGGAAATGGACTTTCAAGAGCCTTGGCTCACACAGAGATCCATTTAAGCTGTCAGTATAAGGCTATTTTCTTTTTATTGTGTGCCTTGTGGTACCATGAATGTTTTAAATCAAGCACTTTAAATACAACTTAACTGATCAGACTGACAGCCCTGGGGTCTAAGATAAAAAAAAAAAATGTGGGCAAGAAGCTGATTTCTCTTTTCTCAATATGTGACTGCTATGCACATTCTGTTTAAAAAAAAAAAAGGTAATGTTACAAAGAAAACCTTTAGGATGAATGCAAGTCTAATTAACAAAAGGAGAAAAAAGTAATGAGAAGTCACAAGAGGCTTGTGATAAAATTTCTTTTTCCTAAAAGAAATCGCATTCTGTCACTGGTCTTTAGTAGTCAGGAAATGATGGCTATATTCCAAAAGTTTGTATGCTTCAAATCACCAGTTTTGTAGGAAAAAAACCCCTAAAAACTGGAAAATGAGAAAACTTGCATTGCTCCATGGCAACTCTGCTGACTCATGAAGTACTAGTAATTGGCTTAAAAATTGAATACATAATTTCTTCTAGCAACTTTCTTTTATTATTATTTTTTTGGGATTTCTACATCCTGCATTGATGGTGAGCAACAACTTATTTTTAGCAATACCAGCTCCCACAATCTCAATAAATATATCCTTCACTCCATCACCTCGGTGATAAAGCCGTACTGTGTAACTGAATGTGGTTGTATATGTTACATTCCTATTGATAAAACAGCACCAAAACAAAATGCAGATAGAATAGGTATTTGTATTAGACTTTCTGTCAACTGGAAGGCACAATATTTATTTCAGTTTTCACGCATCTTACATTATTTCTAATATTTTCTCTCCTCTTCAGACTCATTTTTCAGACATGAGTTAGCTGCATGATTAAAGTTGAAATTGAAAAGAACCTGAAAACCATCCAAGGATTTGATTTCTCTAAATATTTCTCTAAATATGAGTCTCGACGTAGTTGATTCAAATACAGAAATATTAAACTGAGCCACTGAACATCTCCTGAATTTATTCCCCTTTGTAACATAATGTCCACTATTATAAAGTTAATCTCAGTCACTCTGAATACACTATCATACTGCAGCCCCCCTTATTCAGTACACTCAATGCACTTAAGAAGTGGGAAAACTGCTGTTTGCTGTGTCACTAGGAGTTTGTAATTATTTCCAACTATACTTGTGTATTAAACCTATTATTTTTCTGGGGTTTTTTAGAGTCTCACAACTGCTCTCCTACTGCAGTTTAAAATTACCTAAGTATTACAATCTTTTAATAGAGCCTCTGCTTTTGGTCACAGCATAGTTATACCCACAGATTGCTGGGGTTCATTCTCTGCTTCTTCTTAGTTTTTGTCATTTATTCTTATACATTATAAACATGTCAGTTTGAATTGCATTTTTCACTGATCTAATGCTCACAGAGGAAAATAAAATTGGGCTCTATAGACTAGCAATTTCAATTAGTAAAAAGTGAATATTAGTATCTTTCTATATCATACAAGAATTAAAATTCAGAAACATTACTTTGAAATCCCAGAAAGTGCTATAAAATTAAATGTGTTCTCAGAAGAAGGAGAAACAATATAAACTTGCCGACTGACATTCCACACTAAATTACTTTATGGTCTATGCTCTCCAGTTATTTTTCTTTTATTTCCAAACCTTTTTGATGGTTCAAAACAGGTTGATGAATGTCAATGTGTTAATGTATTTCCCCGAACTGCTGAGCATGAATCTCACCAAAACTCTTTATTTTTTGTAGACACCTTAACTTTCTCTTCCATTCTTCATTCATACTCAGGCTGAATATTTTCCATTTATTACAATATTTATTCTATATAGAACACTCACGATTCTTAAAAATGGATATGTTGTTCATTGAGTGGAAATGATATAATGGACCCTCCTATGCCTCATGGCTGCTATATCACCATAAAATGGCATTTATAAAAGTACAGCCAGAGCAAATCAACCTTGTATTTGAGTTGTACTTGGCATTTTCTAGCAGCCCACCACTGCCTTCAGATTTATACATGTATTGGCACATGATTCCATAGATCACCCTTCAGTCTGAACTGTGCTAGAGCAGCAAGTTTTGATCTGTTTATATTTGTATGACCTAATTGAAGTTCTCAGCAAGTTAAAGGAAGCTTAGAGTTACTCTTTATGAAAAGAAGTATGATATATATAATGTTTATGGTGCTTTCACCATTGCTATGTCCTCAAAGATTAGTTTACATTAGAGTTGCAGACACATGATCAGTTATACCATGCTGAACAAAATGTCGTGGTGCATTGTAATTATTCAGTGTTTTAGAAAAACAAATGGTTTTTTACAACATAGTGTTCACTGAAGCTATAGAGCAGAGTGTATTTGTTTTCAGTAATATCATATAAGAGATTACAAAGAGATTAAAATATAAGAAATTACAATTACAAATTAGAGCATGTAAAATGCTCTAATTGAGCTGAAAGTCTTAAACATTTCATTAGGCTGTGCTCACAAAAAGAAAATCTACTTTTAAAAGCAGTTTACTACGATTCCAGCTTTTTAAAAATAATTTAATAATACATGGTTGAATTAAAATGTCTGTTAATTCCAGGACACCTTAAGATTCACCTAAAGATCATTGAACAGCAAGGCTACAAGTATTCCTATTTGCTGACTCCTTCATGAATGGTAAATAGCTAAAACCCATTATTTTCATGTGAATTCAATGCCAGATATGAATTTAGGGTAGTATATACCTACCTGCATTCTATATTTGTATTTCTGTATTTAGAATTTCAAGAGGTTTTTTTTTTTTTAATTTCCCTTTTTAAGGAATAATTTATTTTTCTTTACACAAGTGCAGTTCTGTTAGTCTGACTTCTCCCAGTTACATCTGTGAATGAAGTGATATTTGAAATTTTCTTTTGCAGGGGCAAGAACGGCATGTTATGAGATGCAAGCAAACAGTTCTTGTAGAAGTTATGGTATATGTCTGAAGAACCACTCTCTCTTTAATGGTTAGTTTCTATTCTGCCTAAGAATATAAATTATGACTGCAAACATTTCATACAAAGTCTATATAAAACACTGTTCTATTGTCATCATGAGACCTCTGTCAAAAATTTTTCAATGGTCTTGGGAGTCTGAGGTCACCTGGTTTGTTCTGCCTGCAGAAGAGATGATTGAGGAGAGCTCTAATCATGGTCTACAGCTTCCTCACAAAGCGAGTGGAGGGGCAGGTGCTGATCTCTCTGGTGACCAGTGATAGAGTCAAGGGAATGGCATGAAGCTCTGTCAGGGGAGGTTAGGTTGGATATTAGAAAAAGGAACAGCTCCTCATGGAAGTGGTCAGACCACCAAGATTGCCAGGAGAACTTGGACACAGCTCTCAAGCACACAGTGTGATTCTTTGGATTGCCCTGTGCAAGGACAGGCTTCAGACTCGATGATCTTTCTGGGCTCCTTCCAACTCAGGATATTCTTATATGTGATTCTATGAATGCAATATGAGTGGGAATTTATGTATGCAGGACTCCCAGAAGAATTGTGCAGGAAGAAAAGAGAGATTCATGGTACACTCATTAAAATGTGGCTTTTCAGGATGCTTTGCTCAGGTAAAGAAAAGCAGCTTGAGAAAAACAGGGCAGAACCATACTTTAATAAAGCACTAAATAAAACAAAGTGCAGGCTGAAACTATAAAAAGACCATCAGGAAGGTAAAGCACTAAGACATTGAGATAAGGAAAAAAAGGACAGAGAATAACAGAGAAACATTTTCCAGTGACTCGCAGGGGTATGAGGCAGAGAAAGAAAAGATAACTATCAGCTTCTGGAAGGGTGCTAAAGGCACCTCTCTTAGACCATCACACAGTTGTCAATTTACAAATCCAGAGGGTGAGAAGTATTTGGCATCCCTTGCTCTGTGGACATACCTGTTGCATATACACATCCTGGTGCTTGGGAGAGAATGGTTGTATTTGGAAAGTTCAACACAGAAAGAACAAATGCCAAAGAAAAGTTGCTTATGAATGAGGACCCTAAACATGCTGAGACTTTTGGGGCTTCCTGAAGGACCCTCCTCACACAGATCTGGGGATCTAACACTAGCTTGAAGTCCTGGCTGGTCTCCAGCAATGTCACCACTAAGGGATTATAGAGGCCAATTCAGAAAAGAATGGAATTATTAGGATAATTTAAATACTGAAAGCATGCTAGGCATGAGCAAAAGCCATGGTTATGCAAGGCACGACAATGCTACTTAAGGTCATATAGAAACAAGAACAGAAAGTTTTTGTGACTCACAGTGAGCAAACACCACTATTTAAGCAAAAAGTCAAGTTTTAATTGGAATGGCTGAAGACCTTAAAATGCCACTCTGTCACATAGAATAGGGTGAGATCCTTACTTGATGTTCTCATAGGAGTCACTCTGTCGATAATCATTCTCTCTGCACTGGGAGTAATTTTACAGTTCTGACACTATGTGATTATTCAAATATAAAGTGGAATTTATTCACTATTATCTCATTTGTGAGTGTCATGTAACCTGAAAACTAAGGAAAGTGAATGGAAAATTCTGGACAATGCTATGTAGTTCTCATCTCCTGTATGTATCCATTTTTCATATAATAACTATAATTCTCCTTTTAAGAAAAGATTTTTTGGAAATTACACTCTTCCTACCATAAGGTAAGGGAAATCCATGATATTATCTCAGAATCAACTTATTTGTGTTCTAATTCAAGTTGAGCTAAATTTTTCAGTCATTGGAACGACTTCATTTCAATGAATATTTTTTATGCTTCTCTTGTAGAAACTAACTGGGTGTTTGTAAAAATTCCTGACACATATGTATCCATAGCTGTAGAAACTATGTAGAAAATAATGTTGGATGATTGGCTGGTTTCAACAGATGATAATCTGAACCACAAGTAAAAATGTATAAAATCATCTTCTTTTTTTTTTTTCATGTAATTTTGATCAGATTTAGAACAATAAAGAAAAGACCATGGAAAGCAGTATGCATGTCTGCAGGGAGGATCCATCATGCACATGTGCTTACTGCTGCTTTGGTTTTACCTTCTTTTGGGCTTAGAGTCAATGTGCCAAATTTTGACTGTAAAAAGGTAAGTGTCTTGCCTCAGTGGTTGTCTAGGAATTCACAGTAGTTAATGAATGAAGAGAGGCAGGCTCCTCTTAGAATGGCTCATCCTAACTGACACCGATTTGGAACAAGATGCATCGCATCCCTCGGGTATCCTTCTTTCACTTACGGTTACAAAAAGAGCCCATAATACAAGATGGGGTAAGATATTTACTTTTCAGACACCTAAAAATGTATGTTTAGATTCCCTCCTTTGTCATCTAAAGTGATAAATCTGTCCTAGAATCTAAAAGGGACTTTTTTTTTTTTCTCAATTCAGTGAACTGGCAGCTGTAGTTTATCAATGAGAAGAAGGAATTTAAAGATAGTGAACCTCAAGCGAAGAGGATTAATAGGGCACCATCAGGGACTGAGTTGTTAGTTCTGCTTCTCCTACAACCAGCCAGGTGAGCAGCACAAGCATACCAATTAGTGTCTTTGTGCCTCAGTTTCTTTATGTGTTAAAAAGGCACATTGGAATGATATTGTTACTATATATTAACTTTGAGATGTCCAAGTAGCAAGTGCTGTTAGTAAAGCTAAGTGCATCAGAAATCTCACTAACAACAGAGTTGCAGGAAATAGTACTTGTGAAGTATTAAGCGTTGGGTATTGAAATTCTCCAACTTCTGTATCCCTATAACTCATTCATAAAGGAACTTAGTGATAAATGCTAGGATTATTCAACTTTAAGAAGTACAGTTCCATACGTGCTAGAAAAATGAGAGACACTAACAGTGACTGATTAGAACTGACTGTCACTTTAACAGAAAGCTGAAAAAATGCAGGATTTCAGTTTTCAATGAGTATTTGTTCTTCCAAGTTTAGTGATAATAGACACAAACCCCATTTTTAGGAACATCTAATAAGTGACATTAATGATAATCCAATTTCACTGCTGGGTTCAGGGCAAAAAAAGTTCCTTCGTGATGCTAAGGCTGCTTGGCTCAGTCAAGATTGGAAATCCCTAAGTAGCCTTTCCTGGCAGCTCCAGCACTACTCACTGTCTTGGCACAATCTGAGTTAGGAACTAGAAGTCAAAAAAAAATCTGATGTGCTTAAATGTGATTTGTGAGTAGGTTTTACGAGTAGCATCAGAGAGATCTAGTCAATCTAGGGATGAAAACTTGTTCATGGTTATATTTAAAAGTACAGCTGCCTACCAGGGTAAAACCATACTTAGAGAACTGCAACACGAATCAGAGAAAGGAAAGTGAGCCCCTGCAATGACTGTCATACATCTCAATGAGAAAGGTCAATGATATGAAACTAAAATTGTCCTAGAAATAATAATATAAAATATTTAAATTTAATTTCAAATTAAATAATTTAAAATAATTAATAGTCTTCCCACTACCTTTAAATGTAATTCTGCTGATGTTTACACATCTGCAACATGCTTTCTACTGTCATCTGATTTTTTTTATTAACATTTCTGTATAAAAATTAGATCTGCAGTACTTGATCAAAGAAGTAGCATTATTCTTACAAATAGGTCCATTGTATTAAATGTGGAATTCATACGTGACAAAACAGCATTGCAAATAAATGATGCAGGATTACGTCCATAGTTTTTTCATTGTCTGTAGGGCTCTTTAAAAGAAATTTGAATGCACAATTACTGAAGGTATTCTGTATATGCAAGATCTGATGGTGATTATCTGGCAGCTACATACCTAATCAACTTCTACGAATACTCACACGCATTCTGATTAGCAGCAGTTGTTATTTCTTCTCATTATCTACACTAAAACAAATGATCTCTTACCAGCCAGTCCCTGTGTATTTATGTTTCTTACAATCACAATTAACGTACTGAATTCACCGTGTAAGCATCAGGAAGACAAGCAAAACAAATTTACGATACCGCATTCCTTTACTGATAGTTATTGCTATAGAAATACAATTCATGCCCCTCCAGGGAAAGCAGTTCTCCTCATGGGAGAAATTGCTGTTACCCCAAGCATGACAACAGCCACAAGAATGCTCTGCAAGGCCCTGCTGGCAGCTGATGACCAGCAAACGGACAGGGCTGGAAGCTCAGGGCTCACTTTCAAACCTCCTGAAGGCACACAGGAGCTTTTCTGCTGAAGTAACAGAGTACATCAACACTCATAAGGAATTAGACAGCCTACAAGATGTAGTTTATGGTTTTGAAATGGGTTATACGATGGAGAATTGGGCTTGATGGAGCCGTGGCAGGCAAGAGTAGGGAAGGTGCTGTAAGGATGTGTCCCCAGTCTGAGCACTCTGTGACAATGGTGAGGTGCAGGTCCAGACCCACAGCTCCTGCTGCAGCACAGCAACCAGAAACTGCTGCCCATGCAGGCAACCTCTTGTCCTGCATCAACAGCAGCCTGTCTGCTTTGATGCTTTCATAGTCTCCACTTAGCAACTACACTCTAGCCCTAAGAGAAACTCTGCCCCTATTTCTTCAAACTTGCATGTTTTTATCGCACATCAAAACCACCTTTAAACACCAAACTGTTACCAATTCTCAGCACAGTGTGCCCACGTTAACTTCACTGGTCATTGCAATGGCTTATTCTCCTTCAAAAATATGCCCAAGTGAGATATAAAGCATTATTTTTTAAACTGACAAATATAAATGTTAAACTGACATTTCATCTGCAGACTCAAGCTCGACTGTATATTATGGGATAACAGGGACAAAGGAGTTTGATCACTTCACTGCTTTATTTTTTAAGACTTCTTTCATTTCTCCAAAGCTATTGAACATGTCCAAGTCTTTTTCCCAGGTGTCAAATATGAAAATTATTAGTGTCAAACAATGTAAGAGAGTAAAACAATCACGTCTGCTTCTTTTACCTCAAACCACTAAATATTCTTTCCCAGGCAAAAAGAGGAAAAATAGCTACTATATTTAACAGAATAAAAATATATTTTTTTTTTATTCTGCAGAAAATATATGTAGAAGGACCCTCTCCTCAAAGTCGAGCAACTGCACATGTGAAATGTTATGAATCATCTATGTAACAAGAGGTAAAAATAAGACAAAAATATATGTGAGCAGTAAAAAATGCCAACTGAAACTGTGAGTCTCTAAATCACACTTAATACAATAAACGAGTGAATCACAAATTATATCATATTCTTTAGAGATGAAAGTCTTTGAGCAATTCTCCTTTGGTGAAAAGTATCCATGGAATTGCTAAATTGCCTATGAACTCATCATAATTTCAAAGACGTTTCTTTATCTTCACCAAAACTAATAATTATTTTGTCTAAAAGTAACAAAATAGATTCCTCTAATTTGATGTTTCTAATAGATGGTAATAAATACTGTATTGGATCATTGAATCATAGTATCATAGAATGGTTTGGGTTGGAAGGCACCTTAAAAATCACCTAGTTCCAACCCTCCTGCCAGAGGCAGGGACACCTTCCACTAGGCCAGGTTGCTCAAAGCCTTATCCAACCTGACCTTGAAATGCATACAATAAATTTTAAAGAAAATAATAAAAAGTCCAATCACTTTTCCCCACTTTATTCCAGTGAATGGAGGTAATAGAAATACAATTTCCAGTTTTTTTCCTTCTTTGCCTATTGCTTGGAAGCCTAGAGGAACACTTCGAATAGAGGAACACTTCTAATCCTACTGTATCTCTCTTCACAGGCAAATAAAAATAACAGAACCCATAATGCATCCTGAAAATCTATAAATATAAACTACATATGGAAAATTGGATTCATTCAGAGAAGCATGTCTTCAAACCATGTACTTTTACAAACTGAAATTCATCAAACTGATCATGATTTTACTTGTACCACTGGATTCAGTGACAGCTGAGAACTGAGCATGATGTTCAAATTGCAATTCTAATACTAATGCTCACTTTCCAGCTAGAGATGATGCTACTGAGAGCTCAGGCTCAAACAATGAAGATGAGATATTGCATCTTGCAACATATACAAAAATAGATACACATACACGGATACATCTATGCAGATATCACAGATAGATATGTTTAATTTATGGTATCTGGTGGTTCATTGGATCAAATAGAGATACTCTTTTGTTTTCTAACCTCTTTTGCTTCCTGAAGTACATGAAATGCAATCAGGTTATCACTAACAGCTTTTGCAGGAATAAAAATTATTTGCAGTATTGCTCATTATGACAGTAATCGTAATAAAGGTGATGTAGTCCAGCTCCTCTTTGCTAATATATTTTCCAAGTGTTCACATGTTGATATAAATCCCTTGGGCTAAATATTTTGTTGACATAGTCACGATTTCTACTGAAATAAATAGCTATGTCCATGCAGCTGTAACAGTAAACTTGCTTAAGGATGGTCTAGAATAATTTATGTGACTTTGACAAAATAGCTAGTTAAATTTCACCCATAAAAAGACCAGAACACTTAGGTGCAATATCTTAATCTTATGTGTTGCTATATTGCTGTAATTGAGGAAGCTGTGAAATGACCCCAGTTTGGAAATTTAAAGCCAGCAAATACAGAAATCTTTGTATTACCCTGGGGCTTATTAAGTCTTCACCTTTAAACAATGCATATTACATCCAAAGATATGTGATTATGGATACTGAATGAGAAATTCTCCTTGTGAGGCATGAACAAACACAGGTAGATCCCTTTCTAGATGCCTTGCAAAAGCACTCCTGTAAAACACATTCAGAATTCGGAAGCTGGGGGCTGTCCATTAGGTGGCACCAAATTTTTCCATATCAATGGAAACCGTAGGCAACAGAGAAGCGTTTATCTGCCGTAGCTGTCAGGTGTTCTCCCAGCTATTCTCCGTTCAGAGACAGAACCTCTGAGGTGGCTTTGCAGCCCATCCATGTGCACCACTGAAGGGTGTTCATGCAGATAGAGAAGTGTGTGCTTCATGCTCCTCTGCTGTAGAGCTGCTTTTATCATCAACCAGTCTGCCTGCATCATACTCAGCAAGGATCACTGTCATGCTTTGAAGGTATTTTCAGTTCCTTCTTTGGATCTTAACTCCTTACAAAACATTTGGAAGTGTTTTCCTTGTCTTATGTTCTCTACAGCTATTCAATCAAAAGAAAGCCCCTGCTTTGCGACTAATCACTCAGCTTCTACTGTGTGAATTGCAGAGGTATCACTATCACTGAGATAGGCTGATACTTCTAAGAATACTACATTGGTCTGTGAATAAGATGATGAAAGATTTATCTTTTCTTTCTTTAGTACTGTCTAAGACTAAAACTGTTTCTACTTCCCCATTAGCACTACTCTTTAAAGTATTTTCCTAGAATTTTGAGTCCTTTTATCCTTTCTTTCACACACATCTCAGGAACCCTCAGTTCTTTATAGTCAGTTAATTCAGACCCATCTGAAAAGTATAATCAGTTAATGTAACACATAACTTTGCTTTAGTTAGACGTAAGTCAATGCTTATTCTACTTAGCAGTTCCAAAGCTGTCTGGATGAGCTGCAAATGTATGAACTATATGGATTGATTCCGCTTCACCCACACAATGACAGAACTCATTTAGCAAGCATAGAGCTCACACCATGATGAGCATTGCCTGGGATGACTCATTTCCTTTTACTGTCCTCTTAAAGGTTAATTTCATGGGGTGCTGTTCAGCACATTATCTAGTAACTAAGAAATAATGAAACCTTCCACTCATCGGGGTGAGTGGTCAGCACCTGTAAATGGCCCTGGCATTGCACTTCATTGCACTTGGGCAGGTAAATGGAACTCATTTTTCCTACAAAAATAGATTCTAGTATTGAACATATATCATGAATATAAATGAGGAACATAGGAGTTTGTTTTTCAGCACACTGCTTTCCTCTGTTCTGGTAGTAAGCAGATCAGTTTTTTTCAGAAGTGATAATATTTAAGTACTTAAAAAAACAGTTTGAAAAGTTGCCTAGAACATATTAATGTATATCAATGGCAATTTCATAAGTTTTCAAATGGACCATAAAACCTAAAGATCTTAATAGAATTCTTCTTCCTGTTATGTTTAGAGAGATATCAAACTGTTTTGTGACTGGTTTGGATCTGAGGGACTCCATTACAATCAAGGAGAAATAAAACAGATTTCAATTAGTTTTGGCTCAAACATTGTAGGATCTGTACAGGAAAAAAATCACAACACACCTTCCTAATTGTGAAGCAATATTTCAAGTAACAACTTTTTTTTTTAATTAGAAACAGTTCAAAGAGGTCTGTTTTCAGTTACTTTTACCAAAGTTTAAAGGAATTCCAAAGATACACTTTGATTCTTCAATAGGTTTTTTTTCCAAAAGGTTTTTGTTTTGTTGGAATGTGGAGAAAAACTAAGGATTTAAGATACAATTTCTGCTTGATGAAATGTTTTCAAGCTTTATTCATTAATAAATTAGATAATTTGCAATTCAATATCTTCAATTTCAGTTGAATTTTAAGATGAAATTTACAGTACAAGTACACTTAATGATTTTTTCAGACTTTTCATACAGAAATGTGAAGTCATATTTACCTAATTTTACATGGTAAGCCTCAAACATCAGAATTATAAACTTGGATAAAGAGTAATAATTTTCAATCAATATTTTTCTCTGTTTACTGCCAAATTATACAGTTACCTATTCATCTTTACTCAAAGAAACCTCAATATTCTCACACAAGATTTTCTCAGCCATACCTTACGGATGATCTAATTAGGGCTTTGGAATAGATCATGATTCAAGAAATTTGAAATAAAATCTTTATGCAGTTTTTTGAAAGTGCTCATAGTGGTTTTCTTTCTTTAAGCTGGCACCTAAAGCATTTTCTTTATTAATTTACATAATATTTCTATTTTGTAATGTACTATATTGCAAAATTAGTTGCAGAAAATTTTTTTTTATTCTTTGAGTTTCTTTACACTTTCAATTGAGTAAGAAAATCACAGTGTCAGATCAGATTAGGTCAGAGCAAAGTACAACCCAGTTCAGCCTCTCCTCTGAAAGCAGTTGATAGATATCAGATGCTTCAGAGGTTGTTTAGAAAACCTTGGAAAATTTGGAATAACTTGATTACATAACTATATTTTTTACATAAGTACCTCAAGAGATGGGTTGATTTAAATAATTTAGGAAATATTTTGTTAAGTCTATTGCTCTTCATGTGTTACCTGATAATTTTAGAAAACAGGGCTTAACCTGTGTGCGCATGTCACTTTTAAATCCACTAACGTGAAGCTCTGTGACCATTTCAAATTTGTGTCCAAGCCATCTAAAAGACAGATAATGTTCTACTGTGAGAAAACATACTTCTATTAGTTGATATTTTCTAACAGCAAATTGGTAACAATTGTTCATAATATTTCTTATGGTCTTGAAAGAATTTGCATACACCCATCTAGAATATACTTTGAATAACAAGTGACTAAAGAAATTCTGCTTGCTGCAGGACCTAATTTCACACGCAGAAAAATGTGCTGTCTGTAGCCCTCTTTACTGCTGAAAAAGGTGGCTTGCAAACAACCCACACCCAGCCACCAAGAGTCACTGACGGGCTGTTTGTTCACCTGACTTTCAGCACAACAAGCCCTGAGTGGGGACAATTCACCCTGAATCTTTGCTATGTTTTACATCAATATGGCATTCCATGGAGTGGCCATGCTAGGCTAATATTCCTGGAGATTCAGATTGGAATGAGATTGAAGGTTAAAATTTCTACATGTAAAAACAAAATATTTTAATACACTTTTTGGAACCCAAGGGCAGGGAAAATTGTCCATAAGGGCATAGCTTTATTTAACTTGTGCTCCAAGATGACCCTCACTTCAATTTCACTGGATTTTTTTCACTACAATCACATCAAACTCTTAGTCTGCAAGTTTCAGCCCACAGTAATCTGCACAATAGGAAATGGAATTGGAGTATTTTTAGCTTCCCTGTTCACTGGGAAATCACTATCAAACAACACAGCGGCTATGCAAAAGGCATTTTCACACTGTAGTAAGATTTTTTTCTTCTACAATACCCACGTATGTGAGCCCAAATAGTTATTTTTCCTTAAAAACACTAGACAGCAATGTCCTGATTTTGTTTTATGAAATCTGGTCCAGCATGCCTAGCACAAGCCTGTAGCATCTTAGGTTGTTAGTCAGCCAGTTCACCTAAAAGAAATACTTAAACTTCCTACACAGTGAATGGAGACAGAAGGGTGCATTTGATGACTTCCATTGGTAAGACAAATTTACCTCAGTTTAGGCACTGAAGGTTTTACATTTGTCTGTATTTTTTATAAATCTGCCATAGGGAAGCCAGACCTTAAAAACAGACAACGAGAACCAGAGCAAGGCAGGCACCTATTTTTGATGCTCCAAGTTGAAATTCAACTCCCTCTCAGCACCCACAGCAAGCAGCTGCTCTGCAAAGGGGACAGGCAGGGTGTCTGTGTGGTTCTCTGCTTGTGCTGTTTACTATATATTTACATGCATTATTAGGTATAACATGATCTGGAGAATGTATTTTCTTGTCTATCTCTTCCAATCCCAGACAGACTGCCTTTGTTTGACTAAAGATATAGCTTTATCCCTGAACATCTTGGAAGCAGTAGCTAAACCCATCTTCTCTCCAGCACTGGCCAAACAAGAAAAGTCACAGATCTCTTGTCACTTCTGCCAGTGTGTATTGGGAATACAGAAACAGGAAACACACCTGCATCTTCTGATGAATAAACATGCATTTGACTTTAATAAAGCATATTAAAAATAGTGAAAGAAGGAATTAAACTCTTCTATGAAGACAAATGAGCCTTTAAAGTACCCACAGTGTCAGAATGCAGCAGAAGAAAAGTTTTAAAGAGTAAGATGGGAAGACTGGGACCACATGGATGAGTGATGTCTGTCAATGTCAGAGGAAGAACCACAAAGCACCTGTGATGGGTGTGATTCCAGAGGACAGCAGAAAGCTGCATGGGGCCAGCAGGAGCCAAGAAGGCTTTGTGGGCAGCCTGATGACAATGCTGCCTGCTGCTGTGCCTGCTGCGCTCAGAGAAACTGGGCTGCAGGCACATTCCCTGGAAGCATGGAGGGTTCTTTCCAAGAAGTACCTGGATATGCTTTCTAACAGGAACTGTTCATCAAGGTCCTGAAAAATAACTGCTGCCAAAAGCAGTGCATCTGAAAATTACTAATTGCATAGCTCCACATAAGAACTTTACAATAGCGAGCAGTACTTTCTAATATGATCTTAGTGGAATGTTACAGAAAGCTACTTATGACACCAATGACATTTGCCAGTGATGTTCCACAATTTGTGTTGTAAACCATCTGATGAATGTTTTTCTCATGACCTTTGTGATGGTTATTCACTTCATTAACTGGAACATCTAGTGACTGCATTTGCCTCTTCCACCTGATTGAAGCATCCAGGTTATTTTTCTTGCTTCCGTAAATCAGACTTACCAATTTAAGACTTTTAAAAAAACCCTCCCCACAGAGATGTTTTGGGAAAATTATTTCTTTTTATTAAGAATCCAAGTTCCTGGTGCAATTTGTATGACATGGCTTTTCCAGCAAAGTTGACTTTCGTCGATAATTAATTGTTCAAGTTATTTTCAGAGTTCTTGATCATAAAGAAGGTATAAATGATACTTGTTTACAAGGCATATAACAAGATTAAATGCAGGAATGAAAAAATCTGTAGCTGGTGTTATGCAAGAGCCCATATTTTTACTGGTCGTGGTATGTTTCAAGTTAATACTTCTTTCCCATAGCTTTACAAAATTTATAAGTGCACCTTATGTATTCTCTTCTGCTTTAGATTAAATTAAAAAAATCCTAAAAGCTCAGTCTTTACAGCTGCTCGACTACTTCCTAGATGCAAATTATTCTGTAACACCTATTTTAAGAGCTGATTTTATTGCAGCAAAATTAAATATACAGCAATTACATTCTGGGCATATTACTTAGTTAATCTCTTTGAAACTGATATTTTAGGTATACAAGAAATTTTCTAATCAAATACCCTTGTAAAACTGTAGTTGTATCATTCTGACACCATAAGATTAAAATAAAACTCCATAAACTAAATGTTCTATATTGAGAAACAGTGAAAAGTTGTTTTCTAACTGTGTTTCTACTGCCACAAAAGAGATTTAGTAAATAAGGTTGTGCAGTATTACAGGAAACAGCTCTCAATAAATTTGCAAGTCAGTTTTTTTATACTGTGAGTATTTCTTCACTTCTTTCTATAAGTGCCACACAGCTGGTGAAACAACTCTCATCCCTTCTGATAATTCTTCTTTCTTTCTCATATCTTAGCAAAGGCCAAACTAAACTCTCAGTACAGCTCAACCCCTGCCATATCAAGAATGGAACTGAGGCCACTGTCAGTGGGACAGCATATGAAATGGCAAAACCAGTGTGAGAAAGATTTCTGCCTTTCTTTCTTCATTCTAACAGATATTAGGCTAATTCCAACATGTAAAGTGATACACTAGAGTGTAGGGTGTCCTTTCTACTAACTTAATTTCCTCTAAAAATTAATTTAAGAATATTTAAAAGGCTTTTTTTTATGTATTGAATTTCCATTGCCACACTTAACAAGAATAATCCTATACCTTTTATTTTTACCTATTTAAAAGAAGCACAAGGCAGAACAAAATGCATGGATTACAGGAGCACAGCTATTCAAGTGAAGATTTACAGCTGGTAGGTATTTAGGGGTTTGTTTAGATTAAGCCCTTTCTCAAGAGCTTTAGGGCAAAGCTTATAACCAAACAATGGCACTACCCGTTGTTTTGTGTACATTGTCTTTGAAAATGTCAGTTTTTGCTGGGACAGAGAAACCTGAGCCTGTAGCCCAGGGCATATGTTGAGAGCAAGCTCTCCTCTTCTGACTCAAGAGAATAAGCATGGACAGCACAGTAAATCACTAAGACTAATACTCAGAGTACAGGGTAAAGTTAGTTCTTTGTTTTTTCCAATGCAGTAATAAATTAAAGCAGCCAAACTGCAGAATGGAAGTCCAGGATGGGAAGATTATTACTGTTCATTTAAGACTTGATTCGCAGTTTTTTAAGAATTTTTCATTCCCTTCTTGTCTTCCTTTTAATTTCTTTTCATCATTTTCCAGCTTCATCATGCTATCTACTTTCTGCCAGAAGTATAATTATCAGAGGGACTCAAGAAGGGCTGCTGGCACTTCACTCTCTTTGCTTCATGGGGACTGGAAAATCTCTTTTCACTGTGATGTCCTGATCAATGTTTCCAATTTTAGCTGTCTAAACAGCAAGCAGTGCTCACTACAGTATTTTAAATCTCAGGACAACCTGGTGCCTATTGAGCTTCCCGCCGATAAATGACCAGCCAGTGACCGATAAAAGATCACCCAGTGTTACACTTGAGCCCATCTATAACTCAGGGATAAGAGGCAAATGTGACAAGAGTAGGATCAAGGGTAATGACTTACTGCTTCTGTTCTGGTTTTCCAGCTGCTTAAGTGCCCATGACCATTCCAGTCACACTGCGTTTCCCAAGTGACATGCAAAGCACGTCTGCGATGTGACAAGAGATGGCTTTGATAAGATGGACAGCCATTACACCTGTACTGCCTTTGCAAAAGACCTTCTGAAACGGGCTGGCCTTGTTTGTCAGCACTTGGTGTTACTCAAAGTAGTCCAAAAATGTATCAAACAACTTGTAGAAAAACTGTTAACACTTTCTTTATAATCCTTACATGGACTGGTCAGTAATCCAGCTGCATCCTGCTGTCCTTCTGAGCTGACTTGAAAGGCATCATGTGTTTCCAATGCCAATAAACAACATGCTTTAAGGTGAGAGGGACTTAAAAACTTGAAAAGCTATGATTGAAAACTTATGATCTGAAAACACATGAAGGGAACATCCCCAGGGCATGGCTGAAGTGAAACAGATTCTGGGAGCTACCTAGTTGGCACCTTTATCTGGAGGAGTGAGAAAGCTGCCTGTATTCAAAGGTGTCATTGCACAGAACCCAGGAAGTACTTTACAGATTAAACAATTATTCTAATATTCCAACAGCCTCTACCCAATATTGCTGATGGCCAGATTCATCTAACTTATGCTAGACAACCAAACTACAGTTAATCATCTCCTCACATTGGCCATCTCCTCTCTAGTTTGTCCATTAGCCTTATTTACATTCTCCTCAGAAGAAGCACTGTAGATTTATTAGCATAAATACTCTTTTTCTCCATTCAGTGCAGACTTCTTTGTGCATGAGGGATTGCTTATACACTATAAACATGTTGTCTTTCAGCTTTCAATTGTACCCTTCTCTAGACTCAAAATTGTTACTGAGGGCTCTCATATTGCTTAGTTCTCCTATTTCAGTCACATTTCTGGATGGTCAACTGATTGGTATTTTGTGGTTGATTTTCCAGAAGCCAAAGTCTACACCATAGGTGAGAGCTGTAGAGCATTCTGGTTAAGGCAGGCTTTTGACAGGATTTCCTGGGTCTGCCTCCTTCTCCTGTGAACTGAAAGTGGGGAGCTGGGCTGCTCTCTGAGGACCATGGAGGTTATCCAAATAGCTCTTTTCTCCTTTCCCCTATTATATTTTCCTTTGCTTAGAAATCACTTCTCACTGGTCTAGATGTGGCCCTCTTTGGCCAGTAGCAGCACTCTGTTTAGCACATCCTGTTCATCTCCTGCATCAGTCCTGGTGTGGGAAACTCCTTGGTGGCAAGCAGTGAACATGTTTTCCCTACTGGCTCCAGATTTGTGAAAAAATATTCTCATTGACTCTGTGGCTCTGGTCCATAGATCCAAGAGGTCATAAGCTCTGCCATCCCATGACAGCCTCGAAGGCTCTCAAAGGCTCTAAGTTTCAATCTGAGGAATTATTCCAGTGTTATTTGGCTCTGTATTAGGGCATTACAGAGAGTCAGCTGTGCACCAAAAGCCTTGTTACAGAAGAAAATTGTGACAATTGAATTTTTAAGACTATGAAAGGCTTTAAAGATGATGGGAAAAGAAACATGAATAAATAGGGTTAAGATAAATAGAAAAACTTCAAGTTTATTTCCTGAAGGCATCTTAAAATTCTGAGATCACAGTTTTCTACAGATGAGAGTTCTGGCACTCCCAAAAACCCACTCATTCAAAATACTCTCCTGAGGGGAACTGGTCATGTGCTCTGGGGAGCTTTCAGCCCAATTAAAGGCAACCAAACAAGTTGGAAAAACTGACCATCTGTTTCTTAGCAGGTGAATCAAAGTCTAAAAGATACTGAGTACATTTAAGAACTTTCTGTCAATCTTTAGACTTTGATGCTGAGAACATTGGAGGTGCTTTTACTTGCTCTTGGAGGCTGCAGGTGGCTCTTAGAGGACCCTCATGGTGTTTTCAGGAACAGTATGTCCTGCATCCTGAGAAGAGTAGTCATTAATCTAGATCAAAACAAGTGCTTAAGGATTGGACTGAGCGGAGACCACCATTAACTAAGATAGAACTCCCCAACAGCAGTGCATGTTCTCCTCTCTGACCTCCTTAACAGCTTTAACAGGGTGTCATTTTCTTTCAGTGTCTGTATGTAAATCAGGTAGTTTGTCTTATAATATTATTGAACCAGATTCAGGATGCAGAAGTTTAAAATATCACTGAATCACAGATTTTTTTTTTAAATTATAAAACACAAAGTTCAACTGAATTGAATTCAATAGCATGTCTCTTTGCTAGCACAGACTCTTTATGTTCTAAAATTCTACACTGAAGACCTGTGACAAATAAGTTAGGTGGCATCCCTCCAAATTATGCTAAATATTACATTGTCATATTTTATGTAAAAGAGAAACTGTGAGTGCTATTTCAGTATTTTTCATAACAAGAGTTTTTGTCTACACTATGTATGATTTTCCTGTTTTTAAGCTTGGGAAGATATCATTTAAATTATGCATATGTATTAAAACAAACATGCACACGGAAGATCTCAGAACAGGTTAACAGAAGTCTGACCAGTGTCAGGATTGCTGATGAGTGGAGTACAAGCAAAGGCAGTAAGATCACCACAAATCAAGTTCACCATTAGCTTTTAGACTATGCTAGTTTCCCAGAATTTATAGGAGACTAAGAAGTCGAGGAACATCTTCATCTCAGTGAACATCAGACAAGCTAACCTTTTCAATACAGCTTTTCTGGCTGGTTGAAACTTGGATGAGAGACATCTGTTGTTAATCAGTTCCCAGGCTCTCCACTCAGCCTATTGAAATGGTCCAAAACAAAAACTGGAATGCTGAGGGCATCCAGCAAATTTGTAAAAGTAGGTAACACACACAAACATTTTATTTCTGCTCTTTACTCTAGGTTCTTCTGTTTCTGAAAAATGCTGGCTGAAATGCCACTCACTCAGTGGATTTACCAGGTGGAATAGAACTGAACTGTTTCTGTCAACACGAGGGGGAGCACAGACACATCTATCAAATTGACACAGTCCTTGCACTTGATGAGCTCGGTGGAATGAGTCTTCCACCTCCAGTTTTCGTTACGCCAATGAGTGATGAATCAGAGATATTTTTGACATTTGAAAGCAATTCAAGGTGAGAGAACTGAGAAGACTGGTATTTGCCAGTCAGAACTATAAATAAAATTTTCAGCACTAAGACTCCTCCAAAGCTTTTTAAATAGGTTAAAATTTTATGTTATTCCCTAAGGATAGGAATGCTATCTGTGTGTCATTTCTTTATATGCAGTCATACAGAGAGCAGGTAGGAGTTTGTCTTCCTTCACAACCACAGTAAATCCATCCTTGTTTCTTATGCTATTGGTAAGATTTCCAGACCTGACCCAGTGTTTTTAGAATTAGAGGAATAAATTAAGTTGATGGGATTTTTCACAGTGATTCATGTTCTTAGAAAGGCTAATGAGTCAAGATATTAACTTGTAATGACATTAGTATATATTTACTTGATGACTAGGTATACACTCTAACTTGTAGTTACACAGCATTTCACCAAGAAAAGTGACTCATGATTACTGCACACAAAAGTAAAGGTAATTGCATTTACAGATAATAACATACAAAGTTTTCTTTATGTTTTCTCTCTGGTGTGAGAGACAGCAAATAACTTGAAAAAGAAAAGAAGGCCAGCCTCTATTTTCAGAGCTAATATCAGCCATGTTGGTAAGATTAGCAGTCTGGCTGGATTTACACAGATCAATAAGAGGATGATTGAAGACCTCAGTGGATTTTAGCACTCCTGAAGGAGAGAGGTTAAATGGGCACCAGCCATATTTCCACTAAGCCAACCACAACTCACAGTGAAGTGGCAAAATATTCTTTGTTGACCTCTGATAGCCATGTAAAATAACATAAAAACTGAACTAGATATAAAGGCAAGATCTAAAGGTAAATGACAGTGAGAGGAAATGTTTGTCTGTGTCCTAGTCAAAGTGCATTCTGCAGGAAGCATTTTTTCTCTCTGACAGAACATTTAACACATCAATACTAAAACATATTCTGAGATATTCTGTGGACAAATTCTACAGATGAAATATAATGATTTTGATGGAACTGATTTATGACAACATAGCCAAGCCTAGGATACTTTTTTAAAGGTTGTATCAGAAATGGGACTGACCATATGACAGGAGAATGAAACAAAGGAATAAATATTTTACTGTCATATTCATCTTCCTATAAAATATTAATAAACCTTCAAAATATATTATGTGAACAGATTAAAAAGTAAATTTCTACATCAGATTTCTCTTGTAGTTATTGCAAATCCAAGATGTTCTTGATCACTGCTGAAATGAACCTATATGGTGAGTAAAGAACTTTTTTAAACTTCAATTTCCAGAAAAATTCCTGACAAAATAAACCAGAAGACCACAGATAATTCCAAGCTGCTCATTCTCTTTCTTGAAATGTCCAGTCTTGGGGAAATGTTGAATAACCGCATTTTCCTCTTTACTTGCTTGGTACTGAAACAATGCATGCATGATCTAGCGCAGTTATGAAAGACTTGTTTGTATGGAGGGAGCCAAAACAAATACTTGCTTCAAAACACACAAAATTAAGGTCAATTCTTTCATCATTCATGCGCAAAAAATAACACTATTCTATCATTTGGTGAGTGAGATCCTACCTATTAAATATGAATGTCAGAATCAACTTTATAGGTCAAAAAAGAAATATATTTCTGTTTATACAGGTCATTTCATTGACATTGGGGTTTGAATACCTTTTTTTTTGTATATCATTAAAAAACTGGCAAAGAAAACACCAAGGGTGTAAAAAAAATGGGGTGAATGCTGGTGACACTGTTTTGTAAGACCCACAGAATAATTAAACTATTCCTTGTAAATACATTATTTAATCAATTTACTCAGTTTTTATGTTTGCAAAGTGCTTTTGATTTAATAATTACTTTTTTTTGCATGTTTAGCATTCAGAAAACTTCTGTGAATTGAATTCCTCCTGGGAGAACTATTCTTCCTACTTTTCTTCTTTTGTTATTTTTCCCTGTACACATGGTTTTATTTAAGAAAAAAAATTAGTTGAATGAATTAGAATCAAATGTATTCTATTTTTGTCCATGGATAGACTGATATTTCAGGTGCATACAGATATGAAAATGGGAAGTAGAAAATATCTATAAAAACAGAAAGTAATACAAAGAAGGTGGCATTCATGTCATCACAGGTATAAATAAATTATTTGAAAGAATGATCACATTTGCAATAACCTTAGAAAATGTATTGATAAAGAAGTTAAATCCATTTCACCTAACTTCAATTACCTACAGGATGATATGTTTTATGCAGTTTTCTTGAAGCCAATTAAATGAGGAAGATACTTTCAATTCTTGAAACAGAGGTCTAAGTTGGATGAAATAACTGTGGATACCTCTTTGTTGCCTGTTGGGACAGGGTGGATGGTTACCCTAAACTGGAAAACTAATGTTAAGTATGACTTTAGGGAACTAAAAAAAAAGTCAGCGCATGTAACTGAGAGACTGTTTCCATGTGCAATTAAGAAATGTAAGTAATATCAAACATAGATACTTAGATCATCAAGACAGGTTAAAGAACTTCAAAATAGCATGTCCATTATATAGTCTGAGGATGTATGACCATGACATACAGCTGGACTCCAACCAACCACCTCACCCACCATGCAGACAGCATGTTGGCACAAATTACTGAAGATATGCCACAATAATGCTCATCATGGCAACTCTCTTTGGCTATAGAAGTAATAAAATTATTTTCTATCAGTCCTTTTCTGCTTTGAGAGTCATTGATGTTTAGCCCTCAGTCCTTGTACAAGATTGCATCCTTTGTGCAAGAGAAAATGTGTGTTATAAATAATTCTAACAAACTCCCAGCACTCCTCCATCTCCATTTTTTAATAATGCATTTATCTTACCTTCTATTAGCTTCCCCGTCTGCTCTGCATTGCCCCCAGGCAAGATCTTGGCAATGTAAGCTCCAATTTCCCCACTGCTTCCTGGAATTTCTTTACCACCTACAACTCGGATTCCCAGTCCATTGCCTGTGATCAAAAGAAAGAGAAAACTTTAAACAGAGATGAAGCAATGAATAATTCACTGGAAAGAAAGGAAGAGAACAAGTCATCAGAGGTTGCTGAAGATGTCCCCAATAACTGCTGGCTGTGGTTGGAAGATCAGGGTTGACTGTAGTCACATCTTCTACTCTCCTAAAGACTTAACTTTGGGAAGATCTCGAGCAGCAACTGTATGACTGACATAACACAAACAACTGAGTCACTAAAAATAACTTTGAAATTAATCCTATCCTCTTCTGACAATCTATTTGCACAATTAATAAATTTAATTAAATTGCTAGAAATCCACGTGAAGTGTGGATTCAAAGGATAGCTTTATCATATGCCTACAATATGCACAGAATTTAACTGAGAAATTATAATAGCCGAGCTTTTAGAATCACATAATTATGGAGACATTGACAGAGATCCTGGAGTTTGCTCTTTTGAGCAGAAAAGCATGTATATTTACATTAATCTATACTTGGCAGATGCTATTGCTTTCTTAAACTTTTCATTTTTAATTGACATCTTTTGCATCAAAGGATGTACAAATTAACAACCGGAAAAGCATACAATAAGTCTGTAAAGAATCATTAAATCACATGTTTTCTCCCTTTTAAAGAATTTACAGAGATAAAAACATTTTCAACACTCATTATTTTAGCTGGAGAGAAGCAGATCAGCAATCTTCCTTATGTACAAAATAATGAGAATGAAAACAAAAGCTTCAGTCACATAAACCTAACCTTATGCATTGCCAATTTTTAATGTTCCCTTGCTTTAAAAAAAATCAACATCATATACTAGTGAAACAATTTTTTTCTTTGAAGAAAATTCCATATGAAATGATTCACAGTTTGATCTGGGAATATAAAGGCTGATATTCCCACCTTTACTGTAATGGCTAACTAATTACTTTTCAATTTATTAATTTCATAAGCCAAACCAATAGGGCAATTAGACTAATCAGCTGTAGGAAGGTCACCACACCACCTCTTTGCAAAGCTTTATCTTTTTAGATTAAGGTTTTTCCTCATAATGCTATTAGTGTTTCTTAAGTCAGTCCTGAGTTTGTGTCAGAAGCAAGATTGCCAAATTGTGTTTCTGAATAAAAACGTTTCCACTAGTTTTTCTATCCCAGTTTAGCTAAATCTATATATTTTTTGCCTCAACTTTCCTCATAATGAGACATTTTTCAAACAATTTTTTAAGGAGAGTGATTTTTCAGTTTAATTGGAACAAACAGCATTAATATTTTTAGTCAATTGCCTTATTTCAGTGCTCATCTGAAATTTTGCATTGGCAAAGTTTACTTTACCTAACTTGGCAGGAAAAGCAAAACCACTATTCTAATGATGAGTCTAAATGTCCTTTAAAAAAAATTAGAAAATACAGTTTTTAAAAAATAAGTACCTCATTGCATGAAGTGAATGCATACACCTATAAAAGCACTTAAATATAAGTCCATTCTGAAGACTTAGAAGTTCATGTTGGCTGCTCTGCACAGAGAACTTGTGATCAAGCAGTATGGAAAGGGTCATTAATATGCTAGAGATCCGAAGCCCACAGCTGGGAACTATTAAGTTCAGCAAATCCAATAAACAACCATTCTTAGTATGCAACACACACAAACAAGGACACAACATCTCACTCTTAACTCACACAGACAACACATGGAATTTTCAGTTTATCTGTAGGACTCGCTGATTGTCATCACAGAGAGGAAGAACTCCTCAGAGTCAGAATTTTCTCATGATACACAGTACTCCTATCTCTACCTCCGATAGCTTATTTGTGACAAAATGGCAGAGAAGTAATTTGTCATATAAATGCATGTACATTTGATTTCAGAGGCATTTTCCTGGATACCTATGGTAGGGAACTGAAAGTCTTGGCTGACATTTGCTTAGTTTTTGCAGGGTTTTGTCCATTTTACTGCTAATAAAAGAAAATATTTTCCATGCCAATATATAAAGATTTTTATTTCTAGACACTATGGAAGGGCTTGCAGTTTTATATTTGCAGGTTTTAGAGTCAAATGTATGACTGACACTATGTATTAAGCAAAAGTATGCTTGTTAAGGGACAATCACAGAAGTCAGGGTGTATGTGTGTATGTGTGTGTTGGTTGCAAAAACACTACAAGAAAAATATTTAAATTACAATTACAATTTCAATTTCAATTAAAGTTAATTACAAGATCTTCATTCCTGGTAGTCAGAATGAATGAGCTACTTTTGCCCAGTGAGCTCTAAGTGCTCTGTTCTGGCTGACAATGAAATATTGCTTGGGTCTTGCTGTATTTTCCCATGTGAAGATGGGAATTCAAACCTATTTATACTTTCTCTATTGAAAATATTGAGCTTACTACTTCTATTTGAAATTATATTGCCCGATTTATAACCTTGAATGCAGATAGTTTAAAAATACCCATCATATGCTTTCTCAGATCTCTTTTCCCCTTGTTTGGTTTTTTTTTACATTTTTGAGTCTAATTTCCATCTCTCAGGCTATTTTGATATAACCAGACATTTATCATTCAAATTTAGACTTTCAGAATAATGAACTACAGTTTTCTTCTTTAGAAGACACAGAACCAGTTAACCATCAGAAAGCAAATCACTGTGATTTGCATAAGAGAGGGCACCTTTCTGAATTATGAGTATTGATTTCCATGGAAAATATCTTCAGGAAAACATCTCTTCAAAGGGAATTTTACACATTTAAGATCCAATCCTTTTTAGGATGCTTCAAAGAGAGAAGACTGGTAATTAATTAAAACTGTTTTTACTGATCTCCCCAGGCTGTGATCATACTCTCCCATCTAATCTTAACTAAAGCTTTAAGATGGAGCATGCTAAGCTAAAAAAAGAAACCTAAAAAACTAAAAAACCCAACTCCCCCATAACCCAATCCCCAAAACATATAATGCTAAATTTGACAAGGTTGATTTGACATAAACTTTGACAACTAAATTGGTTTTATATGTTGATAAGCAAAAAAAAAGTTATTAAATCACTACAGTTAGCTTGTGAGCCACTGATTTATACAGCTGAACTTATGAAAAATCAGACTTTGAAGCATTAGGTCACCTGCCCGGTGGATGATGGGAAGGTGCTGGATGTAGTTTTTCTGGATTTGACTCTGCCTTTTGATGCTGGCTCTCACAGCGTGTTTATGGATGAGCTGTCCAGCTGTGGGATGAGTGGGTTCATGTCATTCTTGGTGAAGAATCAGCTGAAGGGCAGACCTGAAAGGTCTGAATGTGAATGTGAATGGAATAACATCTGACTGGGGGCTGGACACCAGCAGTGCTCCTCAGGGATCAATTCTAGGGCCAGGTCTGTTCAATATGTGTGTCAAAAATCTGGATACAGGAGGTGAATGCACCACTGGCAAATTTGCTCATGACAAAAAACTGGGAGGTGCTGTTGAATCCCTTGATGAGCAAGAGGCCTTTCAGAGGAATCTGGATAGATTGGAGTGTTGGGCTATGATTAATGGGATGAAATTTAACAGGTGGAAATGCTGAATCCTGTACCTGTGACAATGGGCACAAGTATAAGTGGGGAGAGCAATGGCTGTAAATCAGAGAGGGATCTGGGGGTCATTGTGAGTCAGCAGTGTCAGCCAAGGGGACAAACCCTGTCCTGGGTGGCATCAAACACAGCATCACCAGCCAGTAAAAAAGGTGATTGTGTCACTTTGTTCAGCCTCACCATGTACAGGTCTGGGCCCCACAATTTCAGAAGGATTGTCAAGTTCCTTGTAGTTGTCTGAAGTAGGACAACAAAGCTGGTGAAAGTGTTGGAAGGAATGTCCTGTGAGGAGCATCTGAGGAATTTGGGTTTGTCAGGTTTGGAGAAAAGGCTGTGAGAGGCAACCCTATTGCTCTCTACAGCTTCCTGAGGAGGGGAAGTGGAGAGGGAAGTGATGAGTTCTTCTCCCTGGTATTCAGTAGCAGAACTTCTGGGAATAGTTCAAAATTGTGACAGGGGAGGTTTAGACTGAGAAGGTGGTCAAAGACTGGAACAGCTGTCCTCAAGAGGAGTCAATGCTCGACATCAGTCAGGGTTTAAGAGGCTTTTGAACAATGCCCATAAGTACACACCTTTAATTTTGTTCCACCGTGAATAGTTCAGTAGCTGGACTATGTGATTTTTGTAGGTCCCTTCCAACTGGAATACTGTATTTTGTACTGCACGGTATCATATCCTATTCCATTCTATTCTATTCTATTCTATTCTATTCTATTCTATTCTATTCTACTCTACTCCATTCCATTCCATTCTATGCTAGCAACAATTTCAAGTGCTTAATAACTGCAGAGTTAATTTTGTGAGAAATCCCTAATTGGAGGAAAAATATTGAATGGCCTTTTTTGATTTTTGGCAATTAACCAACCCTGTGACTTTCAAAAGGACATTTCACTTGTCATTTCATATCCTTCCAGACATCACAAACTCTTTCAGTGATGCATATTCATTATATGTATGTATATATACACACAGAGATGAAAATTATATATGATCAGTAACCAACAACCTGACATTAATAAATTCTGTCACTACAGACCTGGCAAGCATCACTGCAAATGTGTTTTCAAAATTCATCGCTCTAATTTCCTGATTTCCACCATGAGGTATTTCTGTCTCTTTAAATTTATTTATTCTGAACTTCTAGGTCTCAATGTGTCTCAGACACTATGAAATCCTATCTCCTTGTATACTTCATTGTGTCACAGTAGCAACACAGCAGAAAGCCTGTAATTTATTTTGCTGGAATATGCTGACCACAACCTGATCTCTGCAATTGCAATTTAGTCTTTTTTTGTCCCTTATGGAGATAATAAAGATCAGACTGTTGCCAATCTGTTGCTGTTGCTCTCAGGTCACACAGAAGATCATGAAATCTTACAGCCTTTCCACTGCTTTGCTGAGCAGCTCCATTATTGCCATTAGAGTATAAACAGCCTAGATTTCCTGGAACCATTTCAGCATCTAAACAATTACTAGACTTGCCTTTCCAAACAAATGATGATAACCTTAACCTTAAGTTAAAGGTTAAAGGAAAGATAGAAAAAAAAAAAAAGAGCAGAGAAAAACTGAACAAGTCAAGGCCCAGCAGGCTTTTTGCTGGTGCTGGTGGTCCTGATTTCACACAAAAGTGAAAATTAATTTTTGAGGAATGTTTTCTCTTATGAAAGTAAATAACATTCCAGTAGCAAATGCAAGGACTGATTATGTTTAATTATCATATAGGTCCTATGCAGTAGCAACAACTTCAACACATGCAGGAGAATGCTGGCATGTGTTGCAGAAGCTCTGTGCAAACATTGTTCATGTGTTAACTCAAGCAAATATTTCCTCTGGGCTAATTTTTGAAAGTATGAAACCATTTGTCTGTCTAATTATATGAGCAAGGAAAGTAAAGAAGCAATTAGAATGTACGACAGATTTTCAGTAATCACACATGCGTTTGTGCGAATTGGCATAGGGAACTGTAAGAACGAGTGTCAGCAGCAATCTGACTTTGGTCACAGTAAGAAATAGAGCTATATGAATTTTTAATAGACTTTTAGATGACTGAACTTTCAAGAAAGATATTTTAAAAAATGCTACTGATTTAATTTCTAAGAACCTTAAAGTACACCCTTCAAGATGGTAGCTGAAACTGACTATTTCTGTAAAGCCATGGTCATTTAAATACCTTTGGGTATTTTGTGCTTTGAAGTTGAATCTATACAGAAGTAAAATGGGAAAAATTGAAATGGGCTTAAACTGCAAAATGCAGGGCTACAACAGCTATCTCTGAGTAGTTTGAAATGGGAGATATTCTTAAATCTCAAAATAGAGATTAAGTGTTTTGTTTCAGATCCAATTCCCAGACATACCACCGAGAGCAGAAAGAACCACAAGTCCAAATATGGTTTTCACCACTTTCTATTAATATAAAAAATTCCCCAAACCAGCACAAAACCAGAATAGTGAATTATGGCAATGGTGCACAACGATGATCTTATTTTGGGCAAGGTCCAACGGCAGAAAAGAAAGGGGAGAAAGCATGAAAATGAGACATTAGGCATGAAAGATTTTGTAATGTGCCAATGTACTATGTTATAGCAATGAGAACATATCCGTCAAATCAAACAATGTGAAGCCACTCAACACTATTTGGCTGTGAAAGGAGGCAGAACATACCTTCCTCCTGTGTTCATTTACTAGACATTATCTCCTCATTCCTCCTCCAGCCTTATCTAGACCAGACATATGCTAGGGTGCTAGTAAGCCCTTATCTGCTGGAACAATTTTACACTCTGTTCCATTGTCTGCATGGAACAGAAGGCTCAAACACAGAAAAAAACATCAATGACTTCTCTTGGAGAGGTCAGAGTTAAAAATACCACAATGAAATGCATGCTATTTATTTAGACATTGTCGTTGTGATAAAGCAATCCCTAAAGTCTGGAGAACAGGGAGAAAAAAAAAAAAACGAGCAAACTAAAACAAGTTAACCAGGAACTTGTAAAGCAGCAGGAAAAGTAATGCCTATAATAAAATCCAGCCTAAATTTTTATTTGCATTGTTATTCTTATGCAGTTCTCTGGAATACATAACATGATGATCCATATCCGAGGTTGGTTGTCTAGATAGGTGAAACTTTTTCAAGATTGTCCTTAGGAGAATTGTTTTGGTGCTTCTAACAAAATTAGCCTAAATGAAGTTGTTTCCTAGAAACATGATTAAAACTACTCAGCTATTGCCTTTCTTGGCCATTGGCAATTAAAGCATAAAATAGATACGAAATCAAAACACAAGCGGATGAAATTCGGATATATTGCCGTTGTTTTAATAGCACAGCATTGATTTATATCTGCTGCAAACCTGCTTCATGCTGATTTGCACACTTGTTATCATCCTGAAGGATCATAAAGTGTTTTATGAATTAGCATCTTGAAGCATTTATCACATCTACTTGAAAACAAGATAAAGGTCTCTTCTTTTTGGATGATCTGTCACATCAGAATCTAGGGTGTCATCTATGGTAGGCTGTAGCTTTAAATCTATGAAATCCCTTCTAGGCACTGAGTTTTATTTGTGTTTACTGATAGACACCAATGGCTCCATAGAGGCCACTGACTCACAGCTAAACTTCATTGGTTAAAACACTAGTTTTGAACTCACCCATCCATATCAGCCTGGTATTTAAGACATAGTTATATAATTGATATAAATATAATATGATATATTACTATTTAATGCATGAGATATATATGTGTATATGCTGGCTATAATATTTATATTATATTATTTTATATATGATATAATTTTCTTCCCCTCGATCAGAATAAGCACTGCATGAGCTGGCATAATGCAGAAGTGTAGTGTTGTTTGCAGAAATTAGCAATTCTCATGGAGAGTATGAGGCATGTCTGACGTGTGTACAGCATTACAGCTACCCTGTCATTCTCCTTGCAGTTTCACTGACATCACTGCTGAAGTGCAGATTAATGGTGCAGTCTTCTGTCCACCTTCTAATTTCCTTCTTTACTCCACTACAAAGTTTGCAGATTTTTCTGAATCATTTCTCTTTCTTTTTTTTTTTTCCCAGAATTGAAGAGGATGCTCCCCAACACAGACAGTCTGGCTGCTCAAAGGTACATTTTTCTTCCTGGAAACACAGAACACCCCTCCCTTCAAAAAGGAAGAATTACTTATGTCTCATGCTATGTGAGGTAAAGGAGTAAAAATTACCTTTGACTGAGTGCACTCGTTGTACCTACAGACATACTGAGATGTGTCTGCCTTGTTGGATTTTCCCCGTAAGTGTGAATCAACAGCTTCCTGATCAATGCTGTCACTGCTTTGGAACCTCAGCATAACCATTATGCCAATTCTTTTTTTTTTTCCTTTTTTTCATT
>VZRM01000657.1:609051-810653 GCA_013397955.1 Grantiella picta
AGCTAGATGTTCTCTGCTGATCTAAATTAATCAGCTTTTGCAAGAAAAATCTTGGAAATTCCTTCACACCTCTCAGCATTGTCTGAGGAGGAGACATTGCACATCTTGAAAGTAGATCTGTGTGCTCCTGATTATGGTGTATAATAAAGAAACAAGAACATTCAAGAGAAAGGCCAGTGAGCAAGTGTACATCTATTTCTCATTCAACGCTACTATTCTTTTGCCATCACAATTTTGGCTCGGCTCCTCAATCCTTAAACACCTAATTCACATGCCAAAATTCACATTATATGCTTCTGTGTGCAAAATTATGCCAGGTTATGTAAGAGGCAGTAAAGGCATCTGTACTTTAGAGTCAGTTCTCATTAATCAGGAAAGCAAATAAACCAAATGTGTGTGCACATATAATGTAGTGAAAAAGCCTGAATTTTAAAATATTTGAGACTATTCATAATTGATATTCAGAATATGATAATTTTTGGATTCATAATAGGCAGTAATTTTTACTGTAGTAAGATTATGATGAGACCTGTGGAATTCAAATTATAATGGTGATATTAGGATGAAATTCAAGCTTGTCCTACAGCTAGAGCTGCTATGGTAGAGTTGGTTATCTGGGCTGACCCGGCACACCAAATCATTATTGCTCAGTCTGGCCCAAGAACTCCAGTGACATGAGCTAATGGGCTAAAGCTCTGGCCAGCTTCCCAGCAAAGCAGCTGGTCAACAGTTACAGGAATTCTCCAAGTGGGAATTGTGTACAGTTTGGGACATTTCTCTACATAACTGCTGCTGTGCCAACTCCAGTTAAGATACACTAATTGTATACTGAAGGTGTGTTCATGAATTCCCTGAGAGGAGAACCTGTCAGTCTCAGGCAGCTCCTGCTGCAGAACTGACCAAACTGCACGTAGATCATTTAAAACATCAGTAGAAACTGCTCTTGCATGTGCAGAAATGATCACATAGGAGAAGCTTTTGTGCATAGCCAAGACAGAGGATGTTTTTTTACATACTGAGAGGAAATTGGAGACAGTGGATGGTACATTTGCTCTTGTGGTCACCCAGGACCACAGGCCATCTGGCTTGTCAGAATCAGCGACGCAAAAGTTCAGCTGAAGGTGCTACTGAAAGGGTGGCTGCAACTGGGACTGTCTGTTCTCTTGGAAAGAGCTGACTCCCCACATCAACTTTACTGACAGTTGTGGTTTTTAACATACACTCTTCCTGTGCTTATGCAACAAGTATAAAGGCAGACAAAATGAATCAACACCTCATTTTGGTACTTTTGACAAGAAAGAAGGGCAGGGAGAAAGGCAGAGCAGAAAGAGACAAAGAGAAGAAAAAAAAAAAACAAAGAAAGAGAAAGAAACCAGCTAGTGAAGCAACCAACCTGTCGAGATGAATATCCAAAACTCTTGTAGTGAGATAGTTGTGATGGTATAAAAGTATATATTGTTTAATTTACCAATATTTAAAGCAACTTTTGCTGCACAATAGAGTACTTTGTCTTCCTCTGGTTATTAGTGATTGTCTGGTTCATAAACATAGATGCTTACTATTAGTTTGCAGATAATATTTAATCAAAATTAGTTCTTTTTAAAACGATGTATTTTTCTCTGGGAGAGGTCATTTGGAAAGCTGAAGGCTAAATGTAAAGCACCGCACATTTTAAGAGAGTTTTAGTGTAGCTAAGCCATTCAGACATTTGAGAGAAGGGAAAGAAGGGAATTATAAAGTGAAGGAGTTATGGTACTTCAAAGATGTACAAGGAATGAAAACTACAACTAATTCTTCTGTTTCAGGGCCTCCCTAATCTACCTTTGGCTCTTTTCTGAACAATTTGCATTTAAGCCTTTAAACATGTGTAGGGAAATCTATGTGTACGTCACACAGAAATATGTCTGTGCAGGTCTCCAAGCATGTATCTGTACTGAAACACAAAAGTATGACAACAGCCTGTAGACAGAGCCAAGCCTGCTTTCTCCAACCAGAAGTTAAGCACAATATTATATAGCTATAGCAGTAAGCAATACCAGTGTGGGCTATATAATCTTAGCAGGACCCTGAGTAAATTTTTGCTCCCATGTGACCTCATCTGTGCAGGGAATTAGTAAATGAGGTGTCAATATCTATCCCTTGGTTTCGCCTATTGCTTCTCACAAGGCATTTGCCCTGGGGCTCAGTGTGCTGCTGTGGTTGCCAGCATGAGAGTTAGTGAGAATTTGGGACAGGCATTTCCCCCTGAAAGAGGAAAAGTAACTTTACATAGGAGAGCAGGCTTCAGCAACACTAAATCATGAGCTTTACAGTTGTGTGGTTGTAATTCCACTTATTTTTGAGTAAGAGAGCAGCTCGGATCACAGTATTACTCATCAGCCCGCAGGGCAAAGATCCCTACAAGGATGCCAAGGAGTTCCTGCGGACTGGGAGGGCCTGGAGCAGCACAGGCTGACACACAGCAGAGCCAGCAGCTCCTTTCAGACTGTGCTGTGTGGGCGGAGGGGTCTTTCTGCAGCCTGAAATCATCAGTGGGTGTTACGCTGACTAACAAGAAAATACCTCATAATACATACAGAACATTCATTTAACACCCTAAAGATGAGGTGGATATTGAGGAGGGAAATTATCAAGACTTTACTGCCAGAAACCCTGTGAAAACAATATTTAGCAGTTCAAGTCAGTTCGTGCCACTTTCTACTTAATACTCAAGGGAACACCAGGGCTGGCAGTCGGTAATTACTTCTGTGCAGAAACAGAGTCTGACACACACTATTAGAATTTTTTAAGCAAGTGAAAAGTCTGATGGTTTCACGACAAAACCGCCTAAAGCACCTACCTTTAAAAGAACAAAAAGAGTGTAATAAAATAACTTTGAGTTCCCTGTCAGTATTAGATGCGAGAAAGAGTGCAATTCCAAAAGCTCAGACAGACAGACCTTACCTGTGCCAGGTCTTGTAACTGGCAGACTTTTACAGTTTGATACATGAAAATATCACACTTCATTCCAGCTCTCAGCCCGGGAGGTGAATGAATGTCACCTGTGCCACTTTCATCTGCCTGGCAAGCAGACTCTGACTTACACAAGCATTTGTGTCAGTGTTAGAGAAAAAGAAAATAAATCCGTCGTCTTCTGATAAATGTCTCCATGTGAAGATATCACAGAAAAATGGGATCTGATTGTTCTGCTAACCCACTCTCTGGGGGGGATAGAGCTCCAGAACAGAAAGAATAAAATTCTCAGTTCTGTACATGTTGAACACCTACACAAGCTTATTTTATAAGAACTCATGCAGAGAATATAGAGTTACATAATAGGCAATAGCAAAACAGACTGTTCATATGGATAAGACAACAGATTTTCCCCTGTTTTTAATGTCTGTATAGCTTATATGTCTTGAACAGATGTCGTGACCTTTTTTATGCACTGCTGCTTTCTGTTATAGTAAATGAGCAAGATTTAAAATGACCGCTGAATTTCGTGCTGCACAGACCCAGAAACTATTTTTAATACTGGAAATCATTTGTATAATTCGTGTTAATCAAATTAATTATCATGTCTGGTAGAGGGTTTTTTACCTGAAACTGTGTGATCCTTTGGGTCTCTCAGTAGTTTGAGCCTTGTATGAGGGAAAATGTACTGCAGGGGCTTCCCATTTATCTGAGGAACACAAACATGCATGTCATAAAAAGATAAACCAACAGCAATTGTATCAATAATTTCAGACAGTTGAAACAGAAACAAGCAAATAAACTTATTTCATCCAAGGGAATATCACAACTTCACAGTTCAAAAACTCCCACAAGTTTCAAGACATTTGTCAGACTGCAAATTCCTTCTGCAGGGTAATGAGTATTTGTTTTCCTAACTCCAGATTAATTTTGAACATGGCTTTAGTTCTGATTTTTCCTAATGACTAGAAGGTGGTCACTATCTTATGCAGCTTTTTTTAACATTAATCCTTTATTCGAGCAGTAGTTAAGATAAGAATGAAATTAAAAATAATTTCTGTACTTTTTATAAAATTCTATTCTTAGAGACCTAAACAAAATGTTAGTTTAATGTGCTACGATCCATGATTTGCTTTAGTTTCAGCAAAACCACATGGTCCAATGAAGACATCTTGTCTTCAAATTCCAAAAGCCATTTGAAACTAAAACTGGTAGGACTACATTCTCTATGAAAATGTTCACCATTTACCTGGGCTGATCCTAGATCATGTCAAAGCTGAAAGCAATGTACTCCTACAGCAGACTCTAAAGAGGCAGTTTTCCTGTTGAAATGGGCTTAGGAGGGGGCAAGCTGCAGGGACTGACCCACCTGCCAGGGATGACCACCCTGAGCCCACACCAAAATACCTCTGCAGAGTGTTGCTTGCAACCTCACCGCACAGCCATCACACCCCTCCTTTGGCTGCATTTTTGGTCTTTTGGGAGCCCAGCTGAACCCATGACTTCTCCGCCTCTGACAAGTCAGCTCCAAGCCTGGGCTCTGCACCCAGACTGAGAGGAGGGAGGGTGACTGTCCTGCTCCAAGCTGGGGCCTCAGGGAGCAGCCTCTAGGAGCCAAGGGGACAATATTATCCAGCATGGCAAGGCAGCAGCCTGAGTGTGTTAGCAGCCTCCTGCCAAGAGTTTATTACTATTATTTATATTTAAGTAGCATTTAAAGGATTAAGCTCCTCCTGAGCCAAGCACTTCAAACCTAGTTTCTGCCCTGGAGAGTTTATGAAGTTAATGGATAGCACACATAAATGATGGGAAGGGAAACAAAGAAGTCAAGGGACTTGCTTAGCTTGACAGAGTGAGAAGAAGACTTTATACATCTGTTGTAATTCAGTTTCTTATCTGAGTGATGTTGCATCTAGAAGACTCAAATCCTCCCATAACACAGTGAGAGTAATATTGACTGCAATTAGTGTCAGACATGAAGGAGATCATGCATTTGGTCGTGGACAAGTACTCCAGAATAAATCAGAACATGAGATCAGGCAGACATTTGAATTTATCATAGGATTTTGCCAGGACATAGTCTAATACTACCAGAAGAGTAAAAAGTTTGATGAGACTTCCACACTTATTAATGGATAGGGAGAGTGTTATGTTTTTAATGACATTGTCAGAAATTCAGTAAGTTTTACACAACAGCAAAAGTGATGCATTTGTCACATGCAGCTTACATAAAATTGCAAAAAATCTGAAAGAATGCATCGAATTTATTTTGAATTAAAAAAAAATATGAAATATTGCAGTTTACGAGAAGTGTATGAACACATTTGAATAGATCCTCAGCTGGGATCTATTTTGGCGGGAGCACTTCAATTTAACATTGCAGTTCTTAAACTACAATTCATATTATTTTACTTGTTCTATCCTCTTTCATTTTTTTAATAAATAATGACTCAAGAATATTCAATGCCATATTGTACATGACTGTTGACAAGTACATCAGAAAATATAGACTGCCTCCTTCTTTAGTCTATCACTTCCTCATTACACTCACTTCCAGAATTTTATGAGAAGAATAAATCTTTGTGATTCATATATGTAATAAATAAAAGCTTTGAAGTTTATTACCATCCAGGGTAATATACTATTCTTTTATTGTTGGTGGAAATCAGTACTTAAATAGAAGATGTCATTAGGCTTTTCCTGTCAGACCAGTACATTCCTGAAAGGGGCAGAATAAATAGGAAAAAACAGTGGTAGCTGTAAATAGATTATACAAAGAACAGTTACATTGTTCTCGATGTATGGTTTTACCCATTCTTGAGAATATTTATCTGATATTTACTTGAATATATGAAAACCTGTAGTAAAAATATTTTGAAATTTATCTGAAAATTTAGCTAAAAATTTACTAGAATGTTGAAAACCTGCAGTACACAAACTATTTTGTGTTTCCAATAGTGCACATGTCATAACTTCCACTAAAGTTGGTTTCTCTTCACCGGAATACATGCCAGGAGTGCCTTCTAGCAAACTCGTCCCCCAGTTTCCCCAGTGAAGATCCAGAGGGATCCCACTGAAGGCACAGCTGTTTCAGTGTAAATACAAACTGGTGCAGAGGAACCATCCTTCCCCTGCAAGGCTGCAGGAAGGGAGAACATGTAGATCCTCAAACCAAGGCTGAGGTCACAGGGCAAAAGTGAGTTGATCCCACTTATCTGCTGCAAACCCCAGAGATTTCTGACATCCATCCCTGCCATGAAGATCCTTCCTCACCTCTTTGGGAGCATTCAGTGCACTCAACTCGTAGTTCAGTACTGGCATATCTTCCTCTTCCTCAGGATATGTAAGCTCTGGTCATGTGTTTCATGTTATTAGTTAGCTCAAAGGCCCTCCAAAAATGCAATGAATGGCAAATAAAAGTGCTGAGGTTTTCTAAGATTGTTACAGAAGGTCAGTTGAAATATGCACTTCATTTTCCCTTTGTGTTTTGTGTGATAAAGAAATACTATGGAAGCCACATAAAAGGGAATATTACAAGGAAAAGAGGATAATCAAGAAGAATAAATTTTTCTAGCACTATATTTAAGAAATAAAATTCATGATGTGTATATTAATATTCTGGACCATAGCCACACCTGTAACATATTAACTGGTTTTTGGATTGGATAATCAAAGTAATGGTAATTCCTGGTTTCCCCTTCTACCAGAGTTAGACAGGGCTTGTTAAGGTGAATCTCAGAAGCTACACTTGGCTGTTGTCCTCTGGGAAATACCATTTTCAAGGGAAACTTTACCTGAGGTAGGTATCCAGTAACCAGATGGTGATGCTCAAGGTGGTGGGTTAGGCAGTATCCGTCGTAATTTCTGAACACCACAGCTGCCTGGATGAGCACACAAGGCCTGTGCAAGCCAGCACTAAGAATTTCTCCATCTGTGATAATTCTGCCCATTTGAACCTCTAAAACCCCTATGTGCAGAGCACAAATATCAATTTCTCTAGAAATCCTCAAGGTAGAAGGTTCTCTCTGCTGATAGACCCTCAGTGATGGAGACAATTTACAAAAGATACAATGATTGAAAAACTTAAAAAATACAATGTTCCTGCTTATTAATAAATTGCAAAGTAAGTTGCATTTTCTTGTGCAATTAGGTAAGTTCAACACTGAGCTTTGCTCTAGAAGTCATTCTGGCATGCAGAGAGAGCAACATTTCTGACTGACTAAGAAATGAGACACTACCAGCTAAATTCCTTCATGAATTACAGTGAGGTGGTGGCTAACAATTCACTCATTGGATTAAATATTTTAAAAATTTAATAAAAAGTTAGAAATGTCCCATTTCTCATCATATTTCCAGAGAATCTCAGTCCTGAAATGCACCACCCCCCACAAAATTTTTAACAGACAAAAGTTTACTAAAATTTAAAATTAAATCTCCTTGCTAGTTGGAAATGAATCAAAACTAAGGAGATGGACTTCAAAACTGTGGAATAAAAATTTTCACGTAGCCTTCTGTATCTCTGTCACAAATGGTATTTTCTCATTTTAGCATCAATGCTCACCTGATGACCCATTTTTTCATGATTTATAAATATCCAAGTGCCCCTAAAAAGGCTTGAATGAAATGTCAAGAGAATGGTAGTGAACCCATGAATGAAAAGCATATAATTTTTAGGGTATTTAGAAATAGGATATTGCATTCAAAAGGTTTAATGTCTAGAAGCCTTGCCTTCTTTTTGTGATTGGAAAACTGTTGCCTAAGTGAACTGATGACAATACAGTGGTATCATAATGAATTTGGGATTTTATTATTCATTTGGGTCCTAAAAAGGCCCACCTATGATGACAGGAAGTATTTAAAACCCCTCACTGAAAAATTACCTATTGCCTATTAATATACTTTAATTGTCCATGCCCTTGTCATGAAGTTCTACTGCCCTGACACCTCCTCCTCCTGTTCTTTCCCAAACTGTAACAGCCAGTTTTGTTCATGAGATACAAATAATTTCACAGAAAAATAATAAGAAAAATACCCTTGATATCTGGAAATTTAAAGAAGTTGCTGGTGAACTGGCAGTGACTAAGCAAACTGTTGAGGTCAACAGGGATCAGTGGGAAATCTACAATCAATTATGTATTGATTAGGTTTTACCCTCCTCAGGGGAGTTCAGAATCAATACATTGGGAAATGGCTACTAAGATATTCAACTGAATTGCAATTTAACGTGATTTCAGAATACTACATAGCACCACAGAAGTTGCTATAGAAACAAATATATTTTAACATTTATAATACAGTCTGTGAGCTTAATCTGCTAGGTTATGAAAAATCCATGGAAACCTGGAGGTTCGGGGTTGTCACTCCACTGCATTCTTGCTTCAAATGCTCAGTATTGTATTTTGTTTATTATCTTCAATTGTACAGGCACTGTGATGTATAATCAAGCTGTTTTGATTTCATCTACTAAGGAAATTGATATTTTACACGTGAAAAAAAATCTTCTGGAATGCATATTGAAGTGGTCATTAAAATATTCTAATTTTCTAACCAAGAAGATCATAAAAACTGCAAATTTAGAGTCAATAAGTGTATTTGGAAACACTGATTGATGCATTACAAGAAGATTAGTGCTATTGATGCAAATTCTTTTTTATGTGGCTGGTTTGAGCTCAGTAAGGGACATTAAAGTAGTTGCAATGGCTTAATTAGTGCCAACTTGGAAACTTCCCTCCTAACTGATTTCAGGAAATCATCTGCAGCAAAGGAAGCTCTGGGTGAAAGTGGATATGTACAGATGGTTCAGGATGGAGAGTGACTTGCCATTTTTGTCTCCAGAGTACATTTTACTTGGACACTACAGGTCCCTGTGCAGGACTGAGTTGTGGATACAGGAGACAGACATCAGGGCACAATGAATTCTGTAACTCTTTTGTTACACACAGGGCTGAAAAAGCCTTTAGAGAGTGATTACTTTGCCTCATCACTCTCATTGACCTGACATGGTTTATTTTCCATTGTAGTTATAAAATATAATGTTAATGCAAAAAGTAGGGATGTTAATACTGATATGCTTGTTTCTATTGCTAAGTGTATCACGATTCAGTGTGGAGCTAATGAACGTTTTTTAAAATATCTCTGACTCTTTTTATCTTGTCATAAAACAATTGTATTTCTGGATGTGTCTGAAGATATATTTTTTTTAAAGTTATCTCAAACAAATATTCACAGAAGACATTTAACATACACAGGTTCTGAGTAACATTTCCATAAGGTAATGTTGTGTAATGTAATGTTGGTGAGAAGTGGCATTTCTCCCTTCTGCAGAGTCATTGATACTATTTTGTACTGATGTGTGACTGACAGCAGCTAACCTGGCTGGAAACAGATGAAGAAGGAACTTTTGTAAAGCTTCTCCTCACACATCACTTCTTTTCTTCTGTGGAGGCTTTACATGACATCAGACAGAATTATTTAGAACATGTTCACTCTCAAATTTACATCCCAGATTTTACAAAACTTTAAAAAATGCCTTTGGCAAGATTTTAATGCAGTATCTCTATTTCCGTATAAGCATGGGGATATCACAACAGCTCAAGGGAGAAAAAAATAAATACATATTTTCTTCCTGGAAATATCCAGGAAAACAAGAACTTTTAGGCCCTTTAACCAAAAAAATTTTGAATAAAGTTTTTCAACCAATCCAAGTATAGTGGTACTTTTATCAGAGAAAAAAGCAAAGATCAGATCTTTGTGACTGGAACCTTGCCTTGGAACTGTTCCCCAGGACAAAAGCTCTGGAGCTCTAGAAGTTAAATACGTCTTACTAACCACCTCTTTATCACAGAGCTCAGTGTTAGCAATAATCCTTTTGGACAAACCTGATCTTCATAAAAAATTTGCAATTTTACCTCAGAATGCTGCAGTAGTAAAATACAATTATGTATGCTTATAATAATATATGTTTCTCATGAGGATTAAAATGCTCAGAGAGACAGCTTTTATAACTATTGCCAGTTATATTAAGAATGTGAAGACTCGAAAACATCCTTCATTTTGCAGTTAAGTTGATTCATAGAATCATAGATCTATTTGAACGAATTCCTGTACAAATTATATCTTGTAAAGCTCTTTTTCTCAACAAGAGATGGGTAGGCCCAGTTCAACTGAGGATGTGTAAATTTCAATATATGCTAGGGATAGGAAAGGAGGAAAAAAATAAACAACAGCTTGTATTTTAAGATAATTTAACACTTTCTTCATAAAATACACACCCTTGCTTTATAAAACCTACATTTGATTGTCAAATGTCAGTGAAAATGCTCACCAGCATAAGAGTTTTGAAGATTGCGTGACAGTGGGATATTCCTGTTTTGTATGTTATCTGAGGAATCAATATGAGCAATGTAAGCTATTAATTATCATTAAGGGGCCATGAAGAATCTCAGAATCACAGAACTATTAAGGTTGGAAAAGACCTCTAGGATGATCAAGTCCAACTGTCAGCCCAGCACCCCCACCATGTTCACCACAAACCATGTCCTCAAGTGCCATATCCATAGATTTTGAACACTTCCAGGGATGGTGATTCCACCATTTCCCTGGGCACCTTTCGCTTGACCACACTTTTTCCATGAAGACATTTTTCCTAATATCTATTCTAAATATCCACTGGTGCAACTTGAGGCTATTTCCTCTTGTCTTGAGGAAATGCACTCATTGCAATCATTTGATCCCATGTAAAAAGGTAATCTAAGTAAATACACAAGAATATATCAAGATATAATCTAAATCAATCAGTAAAAATGGCAACTGAAACAAGCAATTGAAGACCTTAGAGATTTGAAATAAATAAACTTTGTTTACAAAAAGTGGAAATGGGATGGTATACTAAGGGGAACTAAATTTCAAAGTTGGCAAGCTTGAAAAGCAGACTAGAGTATTTTTCTTTCTCTCTCTAATAGATGAAATACCCTAATTATTAGATTGATAAAGACTTGCTGATTTATTCAGTAATTTATCACAGACTCCTGGGATTATACTCACCAACGAAAAGTGGAAAAATTGTCAACAGGATAAAGGATTCTTTTCCTTAAACTACTAAAAGAAGGGACTTGAATATGGATGGGATAAAGCTGGTACGGGAAAATCAGACTAATTGTTTTCTTTTTTTCTATTTTTTCCCCCAATAGGAATACTTAAAATATAAATATTTCCAATTATATTTCAAAAATCAAAAAAAAATCTGCAAAATTAATACTGACTTGTACAGGAAAGTTAATCTAATTTCATCATCAAATGTGGATGATGAATACAGGTTCAACAGCACTTCAGGTGAATGTAGCTGGAATTTAAGTAATCCTGCAGACCCTACAGGAATCATTGGACAGTATGATTAAATTATCAATCATTTATAAATCTAAAGCCACATCTTACTTGACAGCTTACTTGATCTTGGTGCTGACTTAGTGGTCGAGAGTGTGACAACTTCTCTGGCAGCCTTCTGTCAAGGATGTGTCCATTCTCCAAACGAGGCTCTCTGGGCTTGTCAAACCAATCTGTTTCTTCCCGACGGAGATGATAGGCTTTGAAAACCAAGGAGAGGTCAAATGCTCTGATCCAGTGCTGGGCAAAGGGCAAGAATGTGCATTGTGCATAGCAAACATGCAGAGTGGTTACTAATTGGCCATGCAGTTAAAGCAAAGTTAGGGGTGAGACTCGAGACATTGAACTTGAGCATTATTTAGCTGTAGACAGCAAAGGGAGAAGATCCTGTTTATGTCAAAACTATGGATATTAAATACAGAAGAAATCTACCAAGGAGCCACTTCTTTTGTCTGGCAGCAAAGAAAAACGCTGCAAATTTCACATATCTCTAAAATATTTGTTGAAAAAATATTAGTCAAATTAGTTACTTTACAGCAGACTAAGGAAAAATGCCCAAAGCAACTATGAAAATCCAAATCAAAACCCAAAATAATCAACCCTCAAAACATAAACTCCACTAATTCCCAAATTTCTGAATTAAATATTGTTCAAAATATTTTGGAAATAATCTAGAACTACATATAAGTAAACTATGACTTCTTCATGAAATTTGTATCAACCCAAATCAAAGAAGATAGGAATCCAATCTATGAAACTGAAATTCTAAGCAGAAACATTGCAGGTGTTCTCATTTTGAATTCCATCCCCCGATTTTGCAGTATGAACCCTTGTGTATGGATTGTTAATTTTCTTTCTGCAAAGATTTTACAAGACTAATGTTCTGTTTGCAACAGTTTTAAATCTGTATAAAATATGTTGTGCTGAGCATCTTTTGGGGATTAAATAACACCATTTAACTGAAATCAGTTTTGCAAATACATATATTTACATTGACTGACCATTGGGTCAACTGACTTAGGTGTCACTCCATTGGGATCAGAATTATGTCCTATTTCCTTCTATGCTGCCAATATATGTTGCCAAGTGTAAACCAAAGTTTTGTGCAGTTAATGCAATGTAGAATGTAAGGCAAGTTTTAATTTTATGCTTTATTATGCCAGATAAATTTGGAAATTAAAGGATGACAATATTTGTTTCAGCAAAACCACCAGGAATTGCAAACCTTAAATAAGGTCAGTTTTTGCTATAGTAACAAGAGTGAATGCACATGATACAGAAAATAATTTAAAAGGAAAAATGGTAGTGTGCAATATTTCTTATGTAGTTGTGAAAGTAAACACAATCTATTTTGTTTAAAAGAAATAATTTGAAAAAATGTTAATGGGAAAAAAAGGAAGTTGGTTTTTTCATTACTATTTTCTTAAAATTTTCCAAAAAGAGTATGCAAGTTTTTTTGAAAATAATACTTTTTATGTGGTAAAACCAACATTCTATATTATGTCTTTAGAAAATTCTTAATCTTGGTTCAGATATTATGCAGCCTCTTTCTTCATAACTGTGCACAAACTTAATCTACCATGAAAAGGGTTATAATATTATTTAGATGAGCATATATGAATTACCAGAAATATTATTAGAGGCTGGTGCTTATCTGGCTACTGATTAGTCATTAACTGCTCTCAATAAACCTTTATAATCTAGCATGCAAATCCTTTATCTTTTACACATTTATGCCAGTTGACCAGTGCCTGCACAAAGCAGTCTCATTCATAACTCATCTTGACAGAACTTTCTGAAGCTTGCATGGAGAAACTAATGCATATTCCTGAACCAAGATGCTAATGCTGGTTATCAAAATCTGTTATCAGCTGTGCAGATGAAAGAATTTATTTATTTTTTCCTCCTTCCTCAGTTGAAATAACTTTTCCTGGATTGCTTCTCTTGAAAATGTAGGATTCCATACTGCAGTTCAGACCAGCCTACCTTCTTTTTCTATCAAACTGCAATGAATATGTATATTTTATTGAAATTTAAGAAATTATAACTGTATACAGACACACACCCCACACTCACATGTACATACACACACCACTGGCTTTGTCTTGCACAGCTGGGATTTGTCACAGCTGGAAACCTGAGAACAACCAAGATGAACCACTGACAGTCTTAGAGAAGACATCCTTTTATACCTAGACTAACAGAATGCAGCCAGATGGTTCCACCCAAACAGATAAAACAGGTGAGGCTGAACACCAGGCTGTGGGGTCCAAGAAACTTGGTCAGAGAAGTAGCAATGATCACTCTAAATCCCACAGATGAAAAATTACAAGGAATCGGCTGTGTTGATGTCTTGGTATCTCTATTTTAAACTTCTAAACCTTGTTGAAGAATTGCCAAACTAGCATATAAAAGAAAAAAAGTATTTTAGGTGAAAAAATGTACATTTTATATATTACGACCAGCAAGGACTATTTATATTCCTAAAATTGTATAGCTTCAGCTTTCTTGACAATTAGTATCTTCAGCATACTTAACAGTGTGTGGAAAGTAGCCGCAGTGGGGCTGATAGAGGTCTGTTTGCTGGATCAGAGTTTTCATGGTACTGGGAACCCAGAGAAAATTCCATGTGTTTAAAGAGCTCAAAATGCTGTTTATTTTCAATGGGCAACTCTGGATGCTGTGCGCTTTTGACATTAAAGCTATTTTTTTAACCTGTTTGAAGTTTGGAATCTCAGTGTAAGTATTACTTATGTACTGAAGTGTAGTTTTAAGATTTGTTACAGTACTTAGTGAAAAACAGAAGGTTTGGACTCAAAGTCCTACTTGCATTCTCTTCAAATATTTTTTATGGGATGTCACGTATGAAAAATGAACAGAAAGTCAAGCACGTCTCTGAGTTTGAACCAAAGAAAAACAATTTAAACTTAGTATTTTTACTGAAATAAATTTTTAAAAGTCTCTTAAGATGATAAATCAAGCTGTAGCACAAGAAGAGTTTTCCTAAAACAGTGCTTAAGACTGATTTCCTTTAATAAAATCTCATCAAGACCATGCAGAAGTTGTTTTTTTTTAAAAAAAGAGAAGCTTCAAAGCAAATTGTGTTAAAAGGTTGGATGAAACATGCCAGAATAGCTGTCCACTGTCAGGGCATCGGAACACTACAGAGAAGAGTGCAGTTCAGAAAAAAAAAAAAGGCCATAACTTTCTATAGAAATGTAATTGCTTTTTTGGAACACCTTTTATCTCACACCCAAATTATATGATTTTTTTTTTCAAAATAGATTACTTGCTATTAGACAGAGTATTTGAAAATAATGTCATAAAGTGTTATGGTTTCCCAAGAAATAATCTATATGTGAAGACAAAAGTTTGACAAAAATTTGAAAAAAGATCGCTGATAGGGGAAGCCCTGAGTGACATATCAATCTAATCCAGAATATGTGAATTGAATTAGAATACTTCTGAAAGGGTCTAAATAATCACAGACTAATTTAAAACTGAAACATGTTCAACTTGAAGTACTACATGTATGTGTTTTTCAAAAAAAATGAGAAACATAAGGCACTGTAGGGCAGAAATGTAATTCCCTATGACCTGTTCATATGAGCAAGAATAGCACCGAATTGGATTTTTTTGGTCCAGGTTGGTTCTCTTTTGTTTTCAGGAGGAAAACTCCTGTATCTTTCACAATTTCACTCTAGAATGACCTGTAAAAGTCAGAAGCTGAGGGGAGACAAGATAGCATCTGCTTATTTAGGAAGATTGATATGAGTTTCAACTTGGGGAGTTCCTCTCAACTGCTTTCAAATTTAATTATAGGACTTTGTATGCTAAGAATCGAAGGACAACAAAAACAGTTAAACCTCTGATAAATATCAAAAAAGCTGATGACCCTGAGTCTCTTCTGACATACAGAGTTCACGAGCAGGTTATAAATATCTAAGAAATATGAAGAGAAACTTACAGAACAAAGTCTTTACTTTGAGAAAGGCAAATAGATCAATTTTTCTAATGCTTATGAAAGATTCAGCATGTGTAAAAAAACCAAATTTGTGATAATGAACGGAGGTTAGTAGAAATGTGAAAAATAAACCATACTACTTCATAATCATGCAAATGTGTCTTTTGAGACAATCATTGCCATTTAGACAATAGAGCGCATGCAAAGTCTCTTTTATTGTGCAGTAAATACACATAAGAAAAAGTTAAGGGAGCGCATACAATTTCGAACATAATCATTTCATTTGCTTTCAAAATGCCTTTATGATTTTTAAACAATTTAGAATATATTAAGCCTGAACTGACTCAAACAAAACTGATACATAATTTGCAATTATTAAGTACTCAACATCAGCTTTAACATTCCGCTGTACTCATTCAGAAGCAGCATTTTTAATTGCACTATTTATAATACATCAGAAAGGTTCCTTTCATGAACTTAAGTGAGATAAACTCTTGTGCTTATTTGGCAGACGTGTATGGGGTGCATATAAAACCAGCTACGCTGCATAACCCGTTAACAGAAGTAAAATACTTTATGTACGTTTATTGAAGGATGAGATTGTCTTGCACCATCCAAATGACAAATTATCTTACATAATCACAATTCTGAATGCACAGAAGTCCACATGACAGGATGCTTTCAACAAACCATATGTAGGATGTTATTTTGCTATCACGTTAAGCTCTATATGGTTCTAACATATAATATGTATTTAATGAACAGACTATTTCTATATAAACACAGATCTAAATTGGTGCATCGGGAGATGGAATTATCATTTTTTGAGTTCTATCATGAAATTTCATGCACATAAAATTACTGGAGTTTTTTAGAGATTTGGGAGATTATTTCCAAATCCCAACAAAAACTATTGCAAATAAGTTCAATGATTCACAGTCACTGGAGAGAGCTGCACATAAAGACTGATGGCAGAGTCTGTATTGTACATGGAATGTTCTACACAATATCATTGGAAAAGTAGACATAAACAAGTGAAAAGGAAAATGCACAAGCAAACCAAAAGGAAAGCAAATCAACAACAATATAGTAGCATGCTATAATAGCTTAACACCATCCAGAAACTGTTTGGGTAAAATAAAAAATATCAAATAAGACAAAACAAATCAACCCCCAAAAATGTAAATACACAGAAGATGCACCAAGGAACAGAAAAAGAACAAGTCTTTGAAGTGTAACAAAAATCAGACGCATGCATAGAAATGAGGATTTGCGTTGTGATAGTAAGATACCAGTCTGAGGCCTAATTTACCTTCACTGTCTGACATGGCATGCTGGAAGTCATCCATGATGAAGGCTATATCTCGATCATAGCCTTGAGTCCGTGACTCCTCCCTCATATGCTGCTGGACCTCAGGTAATGAATGGCTCGATCCAAACTGGTCCCTGGTATCTGCAGATATTGGTGGCAAGGGTCCAGCTGCTGCTCTTGCCATTCCCATTGGCTGTCCAACAGGACTTAGTGGGCTCTCCTCCTCTGAGTTCTGCGCTACTATTGGGATCCTTCCCCTGCTTTGGCTAATAGGTAGACTGGTGGGTTTAGTTCTTCCAGAAGGTGCTGCATGGCTAAAGGAAACATCTAAAGGTTCAGCTTCTTGGGCTTTCAGTCTTAAAGAAGAACTAGAAGAATCCCTTTTCAAAGACAAATCGAGCCCATACACTGAGGAGGGTCTAGATGAGGGCCTAGATCTACTCCCACTGCTATAAGACTTGTCTGCTTCATCTTGTAGTGCAGATCTCATGGTAGGACCTAGCGCAGTCCCAAGGCCTGCTCCAATGGATGACGTCAGTGGTGGCCCCATGTACTTCTGTTGGTCACTGATGTTTTTTCTAAGGCCATAAGTGATATCATCCTGAAGAAGCCTTGCCCTAGTAGTAATTCCCCCAAGTGTTGAAGTGCTAGAAGTCATATAGCTTGAATAGTCAGGCTCAAGGTCTCTGCTTTCTTGGATAGGTGAAAACTTTGTGAGTTTGGGGTCTATCAAGGCTTTCTTGTGTTTTGACTGCTTCTGGTAAAGGAGGGCTGCTGGGAGCTGCTTAGCAGCCTGTTTCTCAAGAGTAAGCCTGCCTATGCTGTATTTCTCAGATTTTGGAAAATGCCTGTAGCTGCCCTCTCCGTGGTAATACTGTGACAGGCCAGCCAGATGATCGAGACTTTCTGCACCTCTACGGAACTCCTGCTTTATCTGGTGTTTCAGAAGTTTGAGCTCATAAGGGTCTTCCATTGGGTCTTCATCAGCTTTAACATAGGAATGTAACCTGGAGGAAGTCTGCAATGGTGCCAGGAAGTCTGAGACTTCTTGTGCTCTCCTGGCCTCAGTTGTGCGAAGCAGTCGATCTGTTTTGGTCAGATCTTTCTCATGAAGGCTAAAACTGGAACCAAGAGCTCCTGTTCCTTTAGTAAGCTCTCCTATATCATCAATCAGCACATAATTTCGGGGTGTATGGTGGTGGTCTATATCTGCATAGAACGAATCTGCAGATATGCTTGATATAGGGCTGCTTGCTATGCTGTTTCTCTCATCTAATCCTATCCTTAAGTCCAAGGTAGAGTATTTACTGCCCAGCTGGGAAACTGCATAATTATTGTCAGTTGAAACTGGTGCTATCATGAGAGGCTGATTGCGAATTACATCATAGTTTGTTGTTATCTTGGGCTCCAAATATAATGTGGTCTGTCTTGGCTTTGGCTGTATCACCATCATCTGTGATGGGAGTTGGTATGATGGCTGTTGAGATGGTGGAGGCTGAGCCTGAGGGGTATAGGACATAGTAGCTCCTGTTTGGAATGCTGTCTGGGTCTGGTAGGGTGAAACCTGCTGGTGATACAAAGGCTGCTGCTGTTGGTAATGGGACTGCTGTGTGAACTGAGTTGGTGCTTGAGTTGGCAGGGCAGGAGATGAATACTGATATTGAGCATATGGGCTTGTAGCAGGGGCAAACTGTGTTTCTGGCTGGGTTTGTGGTGGTATAAACTGGTTAAATTCTGTCTGGGGTGCAGTACGTGGTCTTTCCAAGCCATGCTGAGTTTCTATTCTGGTTGACCTGGTATTATTAACTTCACTGTCTGACATATAATCACGTTCTTCTGCTACTCCTTGGAGATAGGCACGCTCTCTCTTTTCTCTTTCTTTTAGTAGGGCTTCTTTCCTCCTATTAATGCCCATTTCCAAGTATCTCAACTTGGCATCTATTTCTTTTTCCTCCTCATCTAGCTCTGCTTGCTTCTTCCTAAGCTTGGCTGATTCACGTTCGACCAGATCCAATTCCCTGTCTATATCCTGAAGAATTTTGGCTCTGGCCATAGTGGTGGTCCTACAAATCCTTCTCCGTGAAACTGATCCCACAGAAGAGTATGGGGACTGAGTTCCCACTGTTGCTTCCTCTGGAGGTGGATTGGGCAGAGTCCTCTTCACCTTCTTTTGAGTACTGGATGGAGTCATGATTGAAGAACCTTTTGACTGCAATAGAAGAAACAAGACTGAATCACTATTCTGGAGGGAAAATTAATCACAAGCTGTTTAATTTTGTTCAGGATATGGCTTTATATCTTAACCACATACTTCTCCTAAAAGTGAGGAAATTTTGTATCTGTGAATAAGCAGCAGAAAATGTCAAAAAAAAAGGCTGTCAGTCTGCTAAAGATGAGCAGTCTAATGCAAAATAAGGGTGACACTCACCAGGACTTTGTTTAGCCTAGGATTAAAAAATCTACTTTATACTCTTAAAATTGAATCTACCATAATTTAAAAGCTTTTTCTTTTTTCTTTTTTAATTTCTGCATGCTTATACAGAAATATTTTCAATGTACATGCATGTGGAAGTGGAACATATACACATTTACACCTCCCTTTTATATAACATTTAATTTAATAAAAAAACTGTATAATTATAAATTTACTTATATGCACATTCATATCTAAATTACTGTATAATCTGTACAGTTGAATAGATGACTCTGAGCTAGACACTGAGTGCATACCCATAAGCTATAACTTGTATTGAAATCCAGACCACAAAACAGAACTTTCTAGTGGCAAAACAGGTAGTTCTTGCATGATTTTGTAATTTTTGCTTCATATCTGATGTTAAATATATGTATTTTTAGGGGATTCTCTTGTGCCTTACCAAACTGCTATGAGCTTTCTTCAGTTCACTGAAGACTTTTACAAATGAAATTTTATCCAGTTAGAAAGCAACATTTTAAAACTTAAAAAGGGTTAAGCAGTATAAAATTATAGCAATTTAATTCTGTCCAGATGTCCAGACTTCCTCGTAGTTCATGGTAGGAGAGTGATTCATCCTGATCTAGGAGAACTATCTACCTTAAGCTGATAAGTCTTTTTTTTGAGGTGCCAATCTCTCTTCATCAACTAGGAAAGTAGGCAATGCAACTCGCTAGATGAAATTTAATTTGCACCCTAAAGTACTAATGTTTTTTTGTTTTTGTTTTGTTTTGTTTTTTTTTTTGTTTATTGGTTGGTTGGTTTTGGGTTTGTTTTTTTTTTAGTTTTGAAGTTTAAGCTCCCACACAATGTACACAGATTAGGAAGCAGGACCTGAATGATATTGAAATTGTATTCTATCTCCCTAACAGCTTCTTATAAATCTTGCCTTAGCAAAGGAAAACGGATTGATCAACACACATATGCTGAAACAAAAGAAAAATCAACTCAGCATTATAGAATGCAGACATGTTAATACCAATATATGGAAACATTTTAGCCCAGTTAAATAAGGAAAGAATAAAAACAATATTGATCATCTTGACTGTCCTGTCTCTGCAGGCAAAGACAGCATTTTTGCAAGCATTAGCTGTTTTTAATTAAAAACAGAATTATTTTTGAAATAAATACTACTTCATTCAGATAAGAAACCAACAAGATTAATTTTAATTAGGATTTTATAAAACAGCATTTTCTCAGTTTATTTTAATGGCATCAACAAACTGTACAGATTTTTTAGAAGTGTTGACAATCCCCTTTTGCTGCTCCTCAGTTACCTAGCTTTAACAAATTATAATAACCACGACATTGTTTGCCATGGATCTTTAAGGAAACATTCACTAACTTTTCAAGTGCCATTTAAGCTCTTTTATTCTCTTCATCTAAATTTCATCAACTTTTGCATGTTTCAGATTTCAAAAAAAGCAATTTAATCTTTTCAGCTTCCTGTAGCCATTTCACAAACCCATGTTGTGCCAACAAATCAAAGCAGCTAATTTTCTCTTGCTCAGTGTGTACTTAGAAGCAAAGACAAATTAATCATCTACAGTAGGTCTAGTTGGCTAATGGTTTATATTGTAAAATCAGTGCAATACCACTGTTATTTCCCCCTCCTGAACTGAAATAGGAATCACAGATGGTGAAGCAGTCACAGATGGTCACTGGTATTGGGAAGTGCTATTATTAACACAGTCATTGAAAGGTCTACAATACTTTATGGAATTAATATTTTCAGATGATAGTTAAGTTGCTGATGCATAAATGCCAGCATCAGATTACCATGCATTTTATAAAAAAAAAAAAACCCCTCATATTTTGTTTTTAGATCTCTCTATAGATGAAGAAACTTGGGCTAATAGACATTACACGAAGATGTAACACTTGCTTTTGAAAACGAATTTATAACCTCTAGTTCTCAGCTACTATTCTCACAAAAGGCAAGTCTTAATTACTTGGTATTTATATTGGGACAAGGAAAAAAAAATATTTTAGTACTATGATATAATGTGCGCCTGTATATTCTTCCTGGATATTTCCTTCATCACTTAAGTTAGCATGTTCCCTGGAAACTGTTTTAGTAGATTGAAGGTAAATTCAACTGCAGTATTTTGACATACAACTTTAGAGTGGCTGTTATAAGTTTTTGCATTTCCTATGAATTTCTTATAGAGCATGAAAAAAAAAGACAAGCTAGGGCTCATCTTTGCAAAATTATAATCTCTTTATTAAAAAAAAAAAAAAAAGGGGAAGAAGAAAGGAGTAATTGTGCTGTCTAGTCCTATCCCTGTCCTTATAACGTTAGGCTCATTTTATATTTGAAGTACCCAAACGAGACATGTGGCAGAAACCTTCATGAGACCACTCTGGAGCCACATAAACCTATCAAATACATGCAGACGTTCTTAGACATTACAGTCACTGGTTAAAGTTTAAGTTAGATATCAGACAGGTGACAGTAGCAAGTTCTCTGACTGAATAATCAATGAAGTTGTCTAATATATTTTATCATGTTTTCCATCTAATTATAATCAGTTTACTTCTAGCTATCTATTAGCATCCTCATTAATTTTTAAAAATAATTTTTTGTTTAGCAAATGATCACTCTAAATGTTGACTGCAACTTTCAAAAACTAGAAGTAAATTATTCTGGTTTTTGTTTTACCATGACATTCATAAAAATGTTATTACTCTATTTCTGACCCTTGTATAATTTTACACTTTTCTGGGATATCCCTTCAGGATGGACATTATGGCAATCAGATCTGCTTCTGAGGAAAGTCTGGCCTTGTTAAAATAAGTCCAAAGCTTGTGCTTGAAATAAAACTACAGAGATGTTCTCCCCAGTACTACAAATTAAAGAACTGAGGAACAAACAATCTCCCCCTTCCACGACCACTCCTTAAGCCTAACAAAGATTTGAAATAAACATAGGAGAAAGTCTTCTCAGTCTTGCAGTTCAGTGACAAGATAACATCACAGTAAGGAAGTCAAAACACTGAGCTGAAGGTTGCATGCAAACAGACTTAGCAAAACCTTCCTTTTCTGCCTTGCCAATACACATTAGTGTTGATCTGAGTTATCATCTGAGCTTGAATTTGTAGAGGTCATCTGAAAAACTCCTTTGCAATGACCATCCTGTTTCTTGCACATCATTCTAAAAATACTTTTTTCTACCTATTTTTCTTTTCCAGTTTGATGTCGTTGTTGACAAAGCCAAGCAAGACTGTGACCCACTACAAGAATCAGTCAAATACTAGGAAATACTAATATGTTATGTTGCTTTTTATCTGTTTTAAAAGGTAGTTTACTTTGGGGAACTGAATGGCTCAGGGCACCTGTGATGAATTTCCACCTCTGAACACTGTGTTTGATTCTAGTTACACAATCCCTCTTCTCCTCTTCTCAAATGAATTTGTGAACATGATATGCTGCTCTCCATTCCAGTAGCCATGCTTGAATATTAGCTTCATTTGCTCAGAGAACTCAGCTCTCACACTTGAGCATACAACTCTTGCGTACTTCTTGCACGTTTTGAATTTTACTAGTAAAAATGTAACATTCATTATTCATTCCTCTTTTAACATTTTCTGTGATCACAACACAAACAAATTTCAACTTCCCCTTCTGTCCTCTTTAGAGCTGATAAAACAGACCTGCACTTATATATTTTTTGTATAAGTATGGAAAATCCTGAAAATAATGTATACAATATGTATACATATATGCATTTGCAGAAATCAATTACAATTGTGATGACAGCATCTTATTAGTTTGCCATCACCAGACTCTCTGTGTAACAGATGAGGTGATGTCTGACTACCACAGCCTGTGGTGCTGTGAAAAGCAAAGGTAAAGGGGATTATAGATGAGGCTACCCCATTGACATAATCCCCAGAAGACTCAACAGCATGGTGAAAATCCTGTTCTATACTTTAGAAGAACAGAAACTCACCCTCTGAAGGACTAGATTTCTTGAAACATTTGATTCTGATTTGCAACAGACTTGAAATGTTAGCAGGAATTTGGCTGTATCCTTATTTTTCTGCTACTAGAAAAACAATGCAAATAATATTTTTTGTCTTCAAAGAAGGACCATGCAGTCAATAAACTTGCTTAGAAAACTTATGACTAGCATTAGGCTGAGAGACGAATGCTGACATTAGATGAAATTACTGTAAATAAACACTTTTCATCTGATAAGATGTCAGGTAGTGGAGGGACAGAAATTACTCTCCCACTCAGAAAAAAAGTCACTTTAGGTTGGAACCAGTGCAGGTTGTTAAGGTGAAGCCTGTGCTGTAGTTCACTGTCCAGCTCTCACATTTTTCCTGTAACAAAAACCTTCACAAATGCAACCCCTCCAAAACCCCAAAAAGCACAGGTAAAATTGCAATTGTAACACAGCCGTTCTACTCATAAAGGGCTGGAATGTGTTACTCAGTATCACAGCATGTGCATCAACTGTATACAGCTGTACAGCAGGCAAAGCTGCACATGCTGAACAATGCTATTACAGCATTGTTAGAAATGTATGAAAAGTAAGAGTCAGAAATCTTGGCAATTCATTGTTTTAAAGGTTTAATTTACTACAAAGAATCCATGAAAATATGTTGTCATTCATTAAGGGTCTCTTGGTTATTTAATGGTATCTTTAAAATTGCTTGCAAATGAGACCTAACTCCTAAGATATTAACGTAATACATTATTATTAGATTACTTCATTTTTAAGTATGTAATCCTTAACTACATCTTCTTATACGATGCAAATGGAGGTACTGAGATATGTTTAGTGACTTGTTCTGTGCAAAGAAAGTTTCTTGTGTAAGTTTTTATGGACCCTTTTGGACTTAATATCTATTATGTGGTAGCACTGACGAGAGGGGAGTGTCTTTATTAAACTCTGGTTAAAAAACAATAGAGCAAGAATATTGAGAAGCCTCTCTCCACTGGCTAAGGCTGATATTGGGGCATTTCTATGGCATGAGAAGTGTGGGAATCCCCCAGTGAAGCCATCAGGTTAAGGGAAGCAGCTGAGTTGTGTGTGGTAAGGAAAATATATAGGAATATTTGTTTAATAAAAGCTGGTTTCATCAGCAGTGCTGAGAATGGAGAAATACATGCTCTGAACAAATTCTAACCAATAGAAAAACCTTATCATACAACTAGTACTGCCTTGGCTTGTGTGCCAGTGCTAGCAAGGGTAGTGGAAGATTAATTTGATGAGCTGAATTTGGCTTTGTGTCTGGGAGTGAAATACCCTGCTTTATGAGTAATATACTAGAGCTTTCCTTTAATGTAACTCTTGTCTTTTCTTTTTTGTGAGTGTGTTGCTCTGGGGACTGAGCAGTCAGGCAGAAAACTAGTTTCTAAATCACTACACAGGAGCACTGAGATGCCAGTCAGTCTGATTTTCTCTCTTAGGTTTTTTTTCTGCACTCCTTTGGAGGCCTCTAAAGATAAATTTCTTTTCTGTTAACACCAATATAATTTTTTTAGAAATAGTCTATTCCAAAACAATAAGATTTTTTTTCAGTTTTTTTGCTTTCCTTCATATAAGCCAGAGTCACTCATTCCTCAGATGAGCACTTTTGTACTTTCGTACTTTCCATCCCCTTCTGAATTTCATTTTCTCTGTGAAATTGTTTGAAATTGCCATTTTCACTTCAAATGCAAGGGGAACAGCACAGCAGAGCATAGCTTCCTAACAGCTGACGTGACATGAGACATCAACTTTTTTCCCCAGTTAAACACATAAAAGCCCATATGCTTCTTTTGATCTTGAGGGGAGAAGGGAGAAATTCAAAGGAAATTTGATATGCAAACTACAGACAGATGTGGCCCTTACACTCTAATTTTCAAAGGGATCTAAATCTACATTTCATCTACTTTATGAGAGCAGACATAGCTGTTCCCAGTTGTTTGCACAGAAGACAGTTTTACACAGACTAACTGATTTCTGAATAATTTGGAACAAGACTGAAAAATTTGTCTATAAAGGGTAATGGGGCAATTTACTTCTCAATTTCTAAAAATTAGAAATAGCAGTTGAAATCAGTAGAAACTCATAATTGAAAAATCAGTTTGGGAGAAAAAAAATGAAATCTAGTGCTTTGAAACTTTGATTTAGATTACGTAACTGTAACAACATTCTATGTATGTGCATTCAAAATATTTTAGACAACATACACATTATTCTCAGCTTACATTTTAATTCCCTTACCTTACATCTACAGACTATATCTATACTGTTAGCTTTTTCTGCTCGCTGAAGACAGTCCCTTTACCCAATTACCTTAGTACAATTCACCACTTTTTGTAATTGTTTTCCTTTTGCTGAAGGCTTAAGCTATGAAAGAAAAACATTTCTGGCTAACTCTCAGTAATGTTACCTTCAAAACTCATTATTTTCTCTTTTATTCTTATTTTCCCCTCTACTATCCTTTGCTATTTATCTTTGCAACCATATCACTTATCTCTGCAAGGTGTACTGGGACAGAAGTTTATGTGAGAGATTCACTGTTCAATTACATGAAATGCATAGAGAATTACAGGTATCTCAGCTTCTTTGCAATGGGGAAAAAATCTCTGACAGATTGATTCAGACAATGGGCATCTGTCAAGCCAGCAGAAAGAGTAAAATTGTCAGACTTGAGTATTGCTTCTGCATTGACATCTCTTTACCAAATAGGCTCAATATTTTCCCCACTAGTCAATCTCTGAAAAAGAAGGAAAAATAAGGAAAATGAAAGGAAAGGGGGAAAGGAGAGGAGAGGGGGGAAAGCCTGCCCTCAAAATAGAGGAGCATGGTCAGAATTTTTTTTCTGAATGAAAAACACAGATTTCGTACTTTGCTGAAAAAGGCTTAAAAACATTGCAGGAAATATACAGCTGCTATGTAGGGAGTACCTGCTGATGTTTCATAAATGCTTGTCTTTATATGTTTTGTACTAAGATATGTTAAATATTCTCAAGCATTTTATTTATATATCAGTATACTAAATACTATCAAGGGACTTCACAGAAAAAAAAATACTATTCTACCATTGTTGCAATACTGCATTTTCAGTATCAACCCCAGTTAATACTCTGAGAGCTAAAGTACTACAGATCTAGTCCAGGGCCAAAGCCTGATAAAGAATATAAAACAAATTCCCTTGTCTGTGAATTAAAATCTTTCCTCATTTTGCTAATTACTTTTAAGAAGATATCCAATTTTTGTTTAAAATAAAAAAGGAACAAAATGAATGGTGTTTTCTACACACCATTTTCCTCATAACTCATGAAAGTTTCTGAAGAGATTTTTTAAGCATATTGTACCTTGACAACCCAAAAGATTATGACATAAATGACCAAACAGAGGACAAGGTATATAGGAGTCTATGTATTGTATAGCAATATCTTGAACAAGAGGAAAAGTCATTATACGGAGAAATACAAATGGCAAAAGTAGAATTCCTCTGAGGTAGGTGTTTAACAAGATTAAGACAAAGCCTGTAGATTCATGGTGACCATGTACTATACTATAACATTGTATACTACACTACAACTTAATTAGTGTTTCTTAATCAGTCATCACTTCTTTTTCTCCCCTCTGTTTCACTGACAGTTTAAAAGGTATTTTACATAAATACAGAACTGTAAATACTCAGAATTTCTCTGCCTTATCAGTTATCAAAAGTTATCAAAAGTTCTATTATGTCAATTGGTAATTTGCTGCCTGTGATAGATTAAGATAGAGATATTGTTTGCACATGATGAGCCCTGTGTCCAACACAACCCATTTTTGGATTTAACTAACTAATAACAGAGAACTGTACCTTAGTAATGTGTTTCAATACAGAGGCGATTGGATTTTGCCATTGGTAATTGAAAACAAGCTATATTAAAGGATATCATACCAAAATATTAACTGTTAGCTTTGGGATTTCTTGATCACAAAGCTACTTGTGGCAGTAGAGAAAGACATTAGTCAACTTTATCTTCAAGTAAAAAAATCCTCAGAATAAATCTTTCTGCATGTAATGAAATAGCCTTAGCATGGGCTCATTCATTAACAGTAATCAATAACACACTGTTTCTCATCATGTAACACACAAATCAGTAAGTGCCATACCCCTCAGTCAGAATAATGCATTTCATTTGAAATTCACACCTCATCTATGAGAAATTTACTGGATTATAAAGAATATTTTTCCAGTAAATGAGAATATACTTTTTTTTTTTTTGCCCCATTGCAATCTAACTGAGAATCCTGGCCAGAAAATATTCGTGACAAAAATTCAGAACAGTTTACACTTATCAGTATGATATGCATATGCTGAATTAAAACCATCTGTTTTCAACAGATATCAGGCTACTTTGCAAACTTTCAGCTACAATTAAAAAGAAATTAAAAAATCCTGAAACAATCAACACCAAACCTCCCTTTATCTCTGACAGAAAGGAAATATCAGTCCTGTTTCACAGGGGAAAAAAACCAACCAAACAAAAAAGGTGTCGGAAAATCTTGGCTTTTTCTGCCTCTCCTTCACTACAGACTTCCACCAAAGGATGGTAGCTGACGAGACACCACATGCTGTGCCACAGCCCTTGTTTGTTCTCAAGAGTGAGGATTCATCTGGCCAAGCACAGGCATCATGTGCAGAGTTAATCTGAGCCAGTCCTCCAGACTGAAAGAAAGCGCAGTTTTTCTTCAGCTCACTCCATAATCACACCTGTTTCCTCTTGCCAGCTGTGGAAACAGCCACATGGAACACAGATGTCACGTGGAAATGTCTCAAGACAGGTCAGTCCCACTCACCACTACTAGAGCAGTTTCAATTCCAGCTCTTGGCTCCTCATGCATTATCTGCTTGAAGCAGAGTTTTAATCCTTTTCTTTTTGCAAGAGTCTCACCACCTTTTTAATTCCTCAGAAATTACACCTCTTCTCAGCAATCAAGGGCTCTGGGTTTGGCTCAGTTTGATTGTTCAGGCAATATTTACTTTATTCTGTACTCATGATGCTTTACTTCCCTGGTCTAAGATTAAAGGTGGCAGAGTGAGCAGAAGCCTGATTATACACTTTCTCTAAAATGTGATTTATGCTGGGGAACAATGGCCATGTAGCTGCTGTAAGGCACAGATAAGACAAACTCACCAAGTTCCCTCTTGCCTAATTCAGACCTTTCTATATCCAGTTAAGCCTTATTTTTGTCTTTTCTGCTCAGCCCTGGGTTCATCCATGCTGCTGTGCATCCGCAGAATGGTCTGTATTGAATTACTCCCACCCTTTCCAAAAGTGCCTTAAAATTAGCAATAAAACACATTCTGGTGTAGGAAAGCACATTTCTTACTCTGCTCTGGTACTGTATACCATGGTCCCGGTATTACTGCTAGAATAGAATAGAATAGAATAGAAACAAAAGGAAGTTTGTGAAACTTTTTGGTTGCTGCTACTTGTCTTCCAGGCTTCACTCCATTCCAACAACTCACCAGCTTTCAGGTCTTGCTTCACCTCTCCATAAGCCCCTCTGCCGCAGCTGGGCAAGTTGATTTCTCCTTCAGTTCAGGCTACAAGTATGTTTCTCTCTCTTCTCTGCAGTTTCTCAGTGTCTCCCTTAAACTTCCTTCTGCCTGAAACTTTTTTTCCTCTTTCCCTCCAGCCCTCATTTTCTGAAGCATAAAAACTCCACCTAAAATACACTTAGTTGCTCCCAGGGCAGGCGTAATCCTCACACCTTTTAGAGAAATGTAGCTGAACCTGACAACAAACACACAGAGTAGATCATCTGCCACAGATGGCTAAACTTATGAGGTGTGAAAACTACTCACAGTGTGTCCGGATTTTCCGTTACATTTTTTCTACAGCGAGAACATATACTAGCCAGACCACACAAAACTCCATATTTGTATTCTTATTCTCATATAAAAATGGCATTTCCAGTTTGATACAAATCCATTTCCAAGTGACACAAATTAAACTAAACCGAATTAGCCTCTCCTCCCAACTGACCCCTAATCTTCAAAAAGCTAACTTTTTAAAGAAAGCATTAACACTTGAATAAACACCCACAGAAATTTGCTATGCTTATACAAAACAGAGCATCTTCTCATGGAAAAAAAACCTCAACTTTTACTAAGTTATCGGTTTAAACAGATAACAAAGAGAAACAGATTACCTGTCTTTCCCCCCTCCCCCCCATAAAGCTATTTTAAAAGATATGAAACAATTTTTTTCAGTTTACTTTTGTTTGTTTGCATTTTTTGTTCTAGTTTACATGTATTCTACTCTGTGTGGATACTGAACCAGATTTAATCCATGGAACTGGGAAAGAGAAGTGGCAAATGTTCCATCATTTGCATTTAAAACCAGATTGGACATCAACTCCATTTCTTCACCAAAGAAATCCAGACAAGGCACTCAGCGAGGTCTTGATTAGCTCTACTGAATAAAACTGAAAGTCCTGATTTTTAGAATATTCTCTATCTCCTCTTTTTAAAGCATGCAGAGAGAAAATATTTATGTTTTATTATCTTACTAATTATGAAATATTATTTATATTACTAACACTGAAATCTACATTTATTTTCAGAGTAGGAAGTATTCTACTCCTGGATAAATTGCATCAAATGACAACCTTATATGCAATGTGATATTTAATCCAAGTGTGTAGGGCTGGGGAAGAAAAAGCAGTAACCTTTAATGAATTTTCTTCCTACTATTTTAATAGCAATTATACTATTTTAGAATCATGACCTTCCTCTTCACATTTATGCTTATTGTGACAAGCAGGACAGGAAGATAGAAAGTTGGCAAAGATTACTTTTAAACACTAATGAAGCTAAAAATAAAGAGAAGGCAGCAAAAAAATCAGAAGTTAATGTGAAAGATGTGCCATTTACATTTTCTAAACCTATATATAAAGAAAAGAAAAGAAAAGAAAAGAAAAGAAAAGAAAAGAAAAGAAAAGAAAAGAAAAGAAAAGAAAAGAAAAGAAAAGAAAAGAAAAGAAAAGAAAAGGAGAAACAGAATTTAAAGCAACAGCAGGGTTTCAAAGACACTAAATAAAAATGAAAATTCTTATGGTTGGCCTGAAATCTAGGATATATATAAACAGCATATGAAAAAAGGAAAAAGGCTCTTTTCTTCCCCTTCATTTTCAGATATCCTATTATTCTTGTTCTAAACCATTCTTTGTCCTCTGCTGCCATAGGTCAAAAAAATCCAGGTAAGTAGCTCTACTTGATTATACACATATGGACTATACCAATGATGCTAAACATGTAACAGAGAGTCTTATTATAGAAACATGGGAAATAATCAGCAAAAGATGTTCACAAGATGCACACATTTGGATTGGTTCTCTTCTCTGTTGTTTTTGTGTTTTATTCACTGTTTTAAAATTTCTAGCAAACATGGAGTTTACAAAGGAAAGAAAATAAATGAAACCCTGAAATGTATGTAATTATCCAAGTGCACATTCTAGACCAGTGGAAGAGGAAGAGCTGAAAAATTAGTCCAAAACATCCAAAACTAATGGCTACTGAATATATTAGTGACATCTTATCTTCACAAAGTATCAGTGAAGTCATGTTATTCAGTATTTTTTGGGTCCAGAGATGCTAACAAAAAGTCAAATGATTGCCCAAATAATCTGATGTTCACAGCGTCCTATAGCAGCCTAAGGCAGGGTGTGATGATACATCCCCTTACAGATAAGAAATGACAGTATTTATGGGTTGAAAGCAAAACTGTTGGGTGCAAGTGTGATTTGTCAGGGATGTGCTCCCAAGGCTGAAAAAGGCAGAAGTGATTAATGGTTTTTAGCTGGTGAGGATATCAGAAGAAAATGTTTTTGGAGACACAGATCTCCAACACAACAAAAGTTTAAGAAAAGAGTATTACACAAAACAAGAACAAGTGAGTGTTGTAGAATATCAGGATAAATAAGACAAGAACACTTATTAGTAAATATTTAGTTGGAAAACAAGAAAAAATGGTTAAGCATGAAAACAGTTCTTCTAAACTTTCATTGCAGAATGCTACCACTGAGAACTTTAGCTTGGTTTGTAAAATTCAGGAGGGGATGCACTCCTTTCTCCCCAAGGTAAGAACCACTGTGGAAAGAAGGATGGAAAGACAAAAAGCACAAACTTTAAACAGTTGAATTCTGAAAGTCACCATCCAGTAACAGGCCATAATGGTATGTTTAATAGGACTATAGAGATGAAGAATGCCTACTTGAAACACGAACTATCTGGGTGTTAGATAGTGTCTGAGATAGAAAAATTGTTTTGGTCATTAGTTCACCTATATAAAATTAATGGGTATAGAGATTTTGTTTCAGTTTGTCTCATTTCAAGTTATATATGATTTTCTGGGCATCCTAAAATTATTAGCCTTAGTACTACCAGGATCTAAATGAGAAACTTAATACAATTATTTCTATTTCATAATTTGCAAATTTGGAATAATTTTGGTATAAATTTCTTATTATTTAAAATATAAATATTGTATATTATTTAAGCAAAGTAGCATCTCTTAGCAGAAGTATTTTGATCCTGCAAAATAGTTAATGTTTAAAGGGTCTCAGCTTTGTTAGCCATGTATTTATTTGCCTCTGAGCTAAGACTGACAAAAAGTTATTGTTTAGCATCAATCATGCACTGATTTTAGAGTTTTGGACAGACTAGGATAGTGAACATCAAGTCATCTTCCATGATGAACATTGCTGTTATATAATTTCTAAGTCATCAAGTCAGGTACCTAAATGGTTTTACTTCATTTTCAGATGACAGTATTTATGTTCACAGATCTTTGATAAGATTACAAACAAAAGAGCCTTTCTATAAACATTACAGAACTCATAATACTTAGAGCACCAGCTGGTTGTATTTCATCAGGAAGTATGAAATAATTTAATTTTTAGATCTCTCTTCTGAAGGCACAGCAATCATTCTAGTAGCTTGCTGTACTTATAGCAGCCAGGAACCAGGCTGCTGAATAGTGATGAAGATTATCTCAAATGAAGAGTCACTGATGGCATTCACTCAGAATACATTATCTGTGAGGTCTGTGTGTTGGTGTGCAATTCCTTACTGTGGTGTTTGAACATCATTTTACACATAAACACTAAGTACAGAGTTCCTGATGAAACATTTTTCTTTATCTGCTCTGCTCTCTTTCTGGAAAACATTAAATCATTTTGTATCAGTTGAGCATCAAATTTTTTTACTGAAAATATGATACTTAGTCAATGTCATGGAGGAAAGGCTGATGGACTTTGATCTGAAGTTGTGTTGCAGACTCTATCCTCATGAAACTAATTTCCAATTGTTGAACTGCACGTGAATAAACCAAAATACTTGAAAACCTTCAGCTTGGTCTAAGTCTATTCATTCTTTCTGTATGACCAGTTCAGGAGAAACTATAAAGCACAGATTTCAATGTGCTCATTCTCAGTTGGCCACTAAATTTCAAAACTATATTTAAACATTGAATATTCTGAACTGCTGAAAATGTATTTCTAACGTACTCCTATAAAAATGCTTTGAAGTTTAATACTAAATGATTCACAATCCTATACTTTCAGCAGAAAACTTGCAACTGGTGACAAAGACTTTCAGAAATAAGGATCAGAAATATTTGAAAGCATTTACATGTTTCTCCCCATTACATAATTCCTAGATGTTTAGGACAATGAAGTTAAAACATATTTTATTTCAAATTTCTACTCTTTGTGAGCAGGACACCTTTCTTGCATCACCTTATTTCTTAATTTATTAATAATTCTAATGTCTGTGTAATATAACATATCAACATAGCTAAGACACACATCAAAATTACTAGAGACTGATAAAAACAGAATCACAACTTTGATGCAAAAATGAGACTTCCAGAGTCTCAGCTATTCTAATGATATCTCCAGTTCAATGCACACATTTAGAGCTTTTCTATATATTGAACTCCTTCTGGGCTTTGAAGCAAATGGGGCTGATTATCACCGTCTGTCACTTTCCCCCATTCCACCATTTACTTTATTGACTGTACTGTCAATACTGCCAGAAAAAGTCAGACAGTTGAAAATCCTTCTCCATCAATAAAAGCATTCTTTTGTTTATATTCTTTTTAAAAAAATATTTTAAAAATATTTTTGTAGAGGAAGAAACAACCCATGATTGTCTCATTTTGGTTTTGGTGCAGTATTGTTTTGATTGGTTTTTGGGTTTTTTCTTTTAAATGAGATAGACAGTATTCCTGTTCCCCACATTCTGTCTATTTAGGGGTTCCATTTTTATACTAGTCAGAACTGCGAAATTTTGTTTTAAAGAAATTGCAAAAAAGCCTGCTCATATTTGAAATAGTGGAATAATCAATTCAAAGAAAAAAATAATCTAATTTCCTCAAGTCATGATCCACAGCTGAATGATTCAACAGAGTGTATCATTAACTTCAGAGAATTTTATATTATCAGATTAATGATTTGACAACACAAGCAGAAGCCTCTGTGGTTTCAAAAGTCAGTGGAAATATATCTGAACATGATAGTAGATTCACCATAATAGATCACAAAGTGTTCAGCAGCAATGTGGTAATTTTGTTTTTAAATCTTCCCAAATAGAGCAAAATTTTACAACACTAAGATTGTAAAAGTCAAGTTTTAAGAAATTCCAAAATAAAAATGCATTAATGAGTGCTAACTGGATTTGGGATGCTGATGTAGCTTACAAGTGTTTTGGCAGTGTTCCATCACTTATCCTTCAGTTGTAGCTTCTTATTATATTTGTATAAAACATGGAAATACTTTTATATAATATTTTTAAAAGAAGTCTTTCAGAGAGATATTTTACAGAATACTATCACTGGATTTTGGGGAACTTTATTTTCAAGTCTAGTTACCCAAAACATAAGTGAAAGAGACATTTTCTAATCTATGAGTTAAAAATCTAGAATATATCCATAAAAGACTTCCTCTCTGTAATGATGACAGACATTGAGATACTAGTACCTCAGAATTTGTGTATATCTATGCAATACATGCACACAAGCAAATAGTAGTTTCTATTACAAAAGGATCATTTCTTAAAACTTATGTGTGTTAAAAAATGTCTAGAAAAAATGGAGGAGATTCTAGCAGAAAAAAAAAACCAAAAAAAAACCCAAAAAAACAAAACAAACAAAAACCCAAAAACAAACAAAAAACAAACAAAAAAAAATCCAAAAAACCAACCATACAAAAAAAAAAACCCAACCCAAACCTAGCAATTTCCCAAATAACTCTAAACTAATTACAGGTCTTGAGAGCTTAATGGGGGTCATAGACTAGTGTTTCCTGAATTGTACTGTGTATTTCTTTACAAAGCTGACAAGGAAGTGCTTGAGGAAATGTAATTTGCTTCTGAAGTGAAGCAGCACAGCAGTTCCAGTGTGTTTGCACTCTAATGAGAACACCAATGCTAACCAGCAGAGCAGGACTCAGATGGGCGTGTTTCCCATACTCTTCCCGCCCTGTTTTATATCCACACAAAAAGCTAAAAATGTCCTTTAGAGAGCCCAGTGTAGGCCTAGTAAGTTGTTCAGGGCTTGAGGGGGAGATTGTCTATTCAAAGAAGAGAGGTTAAGGGAACTGAGCTTAGAAAAAACACCTAATTTTTGTCTTCAACTCTCAAAGGAAGCAGCACTGAAAAGACAGTCAGACTCTTCTAAGGGATGCACAATGAAGGACAAAAGGCACAAGCTGCACAAGGCAAGTGAAGCACTCTTTGACATGAGAACAGTGAATTCTCAGAACAGAATGCACAGAGAGACAGCAAAATCTCCATCCTTGCAGATTTTCAAAATTCAGCTTGGCAAGTCCTCTAGATATTTGATCTAACTTAGAAAATAGCCCAGCTTTTAGGTCAAGATGGGACTGCATGACTTTTACAGAACCTTTCCAACCTGAATTTTGGTGATCTATGATGACTGTGGAGTTCAGATAGGCAATATTTTCAAAACATAATACAGGCACCAACCTCTTCATGGATATAGTGCCAAGATGCTGTGGAAGGACTGAAAGAGTAGGAACTGCAGCATTTATTTTTTATTAAATAAAAGCTTTTATGTTCCATAACTGCACAGTCCCTGAGATAAAAAATACTACTAGTCATGTGTGCAAAATACCCTCCAGAAAAGCCATTTGCTATTTTACATATGTATATGTATGTGCGTGTGTGTGTGTGTGTGTGTGTGTGTGTGAATACATATGGTAAAAATGCTACTTCATTGTCAAAACGTCTTGTTTTCTTTGGTGAGTTTTTGGGCCAAATGATGAAGAAACAGGAAGAAAAGAATCAAAATGTGTTCCTCTGCCTGGGTTATCATTCCTCAGACAAGCCATGCTCAAACAGGCTATAAGAACATAAGAACCCAAAGCAGCCTATACTACCATTGTTACAAGAATCACTTTTACTGTCTAAAGTATCTGGAGGCATTACTATAAAATTCTCTATACTACAGTATGCCTGATCAAATGGGCAAAGGAGAAATTCACTGATTCCATTCCATTCTTTCTAGAAGGCCACGATATTTCTGTTGCTGGTTATAACTTTGGAATCACAAAAGTAGCATCAATATGATGTGATTAACCCAAACAGTAAAATTTCTGAAAAAAAGACAGTCACTACTTCTAACATCAGCTCAGACAAGGAGCACAATTTTATTTAACCTTTGCCCTCTTACATCATATATATACAGAAAAAAACAACCATGAAAGAGGTTACAGAAAATGTATTCCAGAAAGTAAGGAAGTAAATATTACTTCCAAACTATCTTATGACTTCCTGAGTCTTATGTCAGTGTGTTTTAGTAATCTTAAATAGCAGTTGAAAATAAATGCTCAGTTCTAAATTAATCTTCCCAACACTAGACCTAAATTTGAGGTGGGTTACACTAATTCTGATTCACTCCATCCACCACCCTTCCTGACTATCTTTTCACCTCTGGCAACTGCTGACAGTCTAAATAAAGTAGTTATCAGATTTAGAGAAATCAAACCCCCACACACTAAAGAAATCCTCAGCATATAATCCTCCTTCAGACCTTCCTCCCTACTAGTTACTAAATTTCATACCCTGCCTTCACTCTTAGTTAATGGCTGGCCCATTTAGTCTGCTTGGCCATAATGCCCCAGGGAAAAGTCTGGCCAGGCAGTATAAGAGCACCAGCACAACTGATGCTTGAGCTGGATTTGGAATCAGCAAACAGCCTGCAAAGTGAGTAAGGTGAGATAATCAAAGCTGTATTTTGATAGGAATCACTTAGATTGGATGAGAGAGAGAGAGTGTCAGAGAAAGACCAGCTGGGAAGCAGAAGTAGGGTTTAGCAAGGAGATTAGAGGGAAGATATGGACAGATGGAGAATGTGAACAGAAATTGAACTGAGACCCGAATTCATGATGTACAAAATGCAAGAAGTTCTGAAGGAGAGCCAAAAGGCAGCCTTCCTCTGCAGTCTCACACCAAGGGAGAAATTTCCGGCTCTGCATCAAAATTTCACAGAGCTGTCAAAGCCATAACTTGTGACAGACCCACCCCTGTATTTGGAGTTTCTAAAGAGTTGACTCAGGCAGTGCAGCACTGACCAAACTGGCTACAGCGAATTCCTCTCTCCTGTCTTCATTCTAAATGCAGGGACTGCAAACACCTACCAAGCCATTATGGATTCAGCTCCCTGGGCTGAACATTGCAGCATGTAAATCACTCTTTTGAATTTACCAGTGTTTGGCTCCTTCTTGGTAAGAAAATTGGGAAGTATTTGGAGAAATTGAATGGAGAAGATAAGCACGAAAGAAAAAGCCAATCTCTCCAAGTGAGATTTGAGAACTGTTGGCAGGATAACTTCTGAAAGTCTGAATTGGTGTCAGCAGAGCCAAACTTGTCCTGTAAGAAAGAAGTTTGTCGGCACTATGATGCCCATCTGTCAGCAGCCATTCATCTTAAAAGCACGCTGGAGAAAGCAGAAAATAGGGGAAAGACTTTTTTACAATGATGTTTCAGTGAATTAAATGAAAGTTATTTTAAATTAATAGATTTTAATTATTTTTCTTTAATCAAGCTTGAGCACATAGAAAACAATTTATATACCTAACTTTAACTGAATCATAACTTTTGCTGTGCAGAATTGATAAAATGAAACTAGTACATGATTAGGGAATTCATTCTTTTGAGGGAAAAAAACCAGGAAATAAGAACACAGAAGACACAGAAGATAGGCTTTTTGAGTGACCCTGGGACCAAAAGCATTCTCAGTCATCTAGAAACTTATTGTAGTCATTTGAGAAATGAGGGGGATTAATCATATTGTAAAGTAAAATCATAAAATCAGTGGATTGACTGCTGTTCCCTTGGAATACTTCTGCCTGCAGATGGTAACAGGAGTACACAGTGAACAGATCAGGTGGGAATTTTCATCACCAATATCTAATATCTAACACATAATTTCCAATCCTGCATACCTTAAGTAGGCAGACTTGGTTTTGTGTCAGTCAAGGAAGACAAGAGACTTCCAGGTTTCTGAAGAGAAATCGAGAGAGGAGAGTAAAATAGAGAGTAAATGCCTTTTCAGCTAAGGGTTAGAAGGAGCAAGACAGGGGACATTTAGGCCATTTGATTACAGATTTATTAACTCTGTCTCAACTTCCTATCTTTTAAATGAAGACTTCATCACTGCAGTAACTCAAATTATAGAAAGGGCCCTATATATCTGAGTGATTTGTTTACTCAGCAGACTGTGGCAAATGTTGTATCGGTAGAAATTAAAAGCAAAGATGTGCATGATACTGTGTAAGAAGAGCCATGAATATTAATTATTAATATATTAATTTTAGAATTCAATTTTTAGATTACATAATGCTATTACTCTTAGTGCTCAAGATATTCTTGACTTGGAAAGGAAATCAATCATGTAGGCTATGTTATTTTGTTTTTTTTTTGTTATTTCCATTATTCAGATGTAACACAGTTTCACGAAAATATATCAATTCTAAGACATCTGTGCTATTGTAGTTATAAAGTTCATATCTACTAAATATCTCAGGCCACAGATTGAGATAATCCATCCTGTGCCTCCACTGGATATGGAGCAATATTAGTGGGCAATATTTGTCCTATTTTAAAAAATCTTTAACACAGTGAAAGACTGTTTTCTTGTTCAGCTTTGGTCTTCTTTCTAGAAAAATACAGGCAGATCCTTCAGACTTCTAACCAAACTTGTCTAAATCTTTAATTATTTCTCCTATGATCAACTTCGAAACATCCCATCCTCTAACTCTTCAGTGGTGCTGAACTAAACTGCCTGTAGTATCAAAGCTGAAGTCTCATCAGCCACTGAGAAGGGTAGAACTGAAACACATATCCCACACAGGCACAAGTTGCCAGTATTTCCCAAAAACAACACTACCTTTCACACAAGCGCTTGATATTTTTAAGTCATATTAAGTCTGAACTTTTGCTACTACAGTGGAACATTTTCACTACTGCTATTGCTTAATCAGCAAAATTCCTGGGTTTTTTGTTTTGTTTTTTCTTTTTTATCTTCTGTACCTGTAATGTCTGTATCATTATGGAAATTTTGGAACATTGCTCTGAATTGCAATTCTGCTTTCCAAAGTAATTGTGCTTCCTATATTGATCTAAAAATGTTATATGAGTCATTTTGCCATGCACCTAAATTGCAATTGAATTATTAAAGAGTTAAGCCTAGGACAAGACCTTCTTTGATCTACTTAAAACTGCTTTCCCGTTTGACAGTGACCATTTTGACCTAAGATATTCACTTCCAGCTGGAAGATGGAAAGAAAACTTCCATTTAAAATCAACCATTGATTAGCAATGGTGTTAGCTTAGCAATAATATTGTGTTGGAGTAAGAATGTAAAGAAGTTCAGTAGAGGGGACTATTTTTCTTAATATTTCATAATAAAATTTGATCTTGCATCAATAATAAGTGAAATAACATGTCTATCTTTAAAAATTATTTTTTAATTTCAAATCACTCTCTCAGAAAAGCAATGCCTGATTAGAAGGATTTTGAGGATCAGAACCAAAGTAAAGTTAATTCTAACATTGGCAAGCCTTGTTTAAAAACAAACAAAAAAAACCCCAAACAAACAGTTAGGTGCTATTAGCCCACACTGCATTTTGAAACACTGATAGCACAAGAGAATCTGGTCTAGCTAGTATTTCTAAAGATAAGAATCAATCCTTCAGAGCTCTGGTACACAATTTATGAAACTAATAATGTTGTGATGAGTATTGCAAACACACACATATCTAGGTCAAAGAAAACTGGGCTACCTTCATGTCATCCTTACATTATTTTTACTTTTTGGGGTGATTATATGGGATATATCTAGCTCTGCAAATATTTTTCATATTTTTCCTGAGGGAATAATTTGAAATTTTTAGTAACTCACATGCTAAAAATAAATAATGGATAATTATAACCCTGGAGAAAGTATGCCTGGGCATCAGAATTTAATGGAGATAGAGCCTTTAAATTCTAAGGAATTTATTGCATAGAATAATTATCTAAATACTGGCATACCCTGAACTTTTTCTAAAAACAAACAATCCATAAACAAAAAGCAGAAAATTTTAAATGCACTGATGTGGGTTAAAGGAGCTTAGAGGTGTCATATGCAGAGGAAGCATAAGCATTTTGACTTTGGACAATGAATAGGTATAAAAACCATCTTTTTGGATATTTGAATATTTTGTTGTATTTAGTTTTATCTGATAATAATTTTTGGGTGTACTGTGGTTCTAGGGTGTATTTTTTCTCGCAGTCTTCATATAGGTCATATGAGCTGTCATAGGGTTTTACCAGTCTTGGATCACTATCAAGAAACATTAATCACATTTGTCTGGTCAAAACAATATTTTACAACTTTAAAGTATTTTTAATAAAATGATGGGTAAACGTGTTGGAAGTAAAGCTTACGTTTTATTATGAGATGGAATATTCTGAGGGGAACAAACTGATTTTCCCTAGTTAGTGCACATTGCTACAGTTTGCAGGGGGGCTTCAAATTAGCCTTCTTCAGGAGAAAACTCAGTAGGAAGCTCTGTCCTAAATGTTTCTCAAACAGGCTCAAATCCCAGCAGGGAAAACCAGTCCAAACCAATGACTGGCTCCTTTTGCACAACACCACAGTACACTTGCAGATAATTTTCATCAGCTAATTAGATCTATTCAGCTTTTACTGCACCAAACAACTTGCTGGTAAAGCAAAGAGAACGCATTCTTTCTAACAAAGACTTTAGAGACTTTGTTCTTCTGCTCATTTTGGAGAACATACATTTATTTTCTCTGTATAGTTTTTGGAGCTCAAGCCAAAGATGCTCATAAAACTGTAGACAGAAAAAAAATGCAGGAAGCCAGAATTATTAGCAGAAAATGTGAAAGAAATTCTCTTTTGATCTCAGTCAGACAATTACACTAGTAGAACTTTTACCCTCCTATTCACAATAACTACAGTAATCTGTGTCCTGAGAAGGGATGAAGATCTGAAGCAAAAGAGAGCTAAAGTAGGCCAAAATTTGCCCATGGGTATGAGCCCCTCTGTCTTTGCTCTGCACCTTGTTTCCACTGTATAAATTTATATACTGTATTTATTACTTAAAACAAGGATCGTGATATTTACCTCTTTCCAATCCAAACACTCCAAGTATTCCTCAAATGGATAACCATGATAACCAAGCCAACCAGAAATGAAGGTAAAGATATTATTGTACCTCTATTTGTCTTTATGGAAGATAAAAGACTGAGGGATGGGATTCGTGGCCAGGGATGGTTTCCTTATAGAAGAGCTGGCTTAAGATGAAGATGGATAAGCTGACAGCAGGTGAGAAAAGGTCCAAGCGACATAAAACCAAGGCTCTTTGTCAACTTTGCCATAAATCTCATGCTTTATAAAAGATTGTTATGGAAAAAGAGTGAACACTATAATAATTTTCTATTATGCATGAATGTCCCTTTGTTGAATAAAGAAGGTGTGAAACCAACTAGTATAAAAGTATCAGGCAGAAAAGACTGACCCAGTTAAATGTGCTTTAGAAAATAATGTTTATATATGTCGCCCAAATGTGGAAGGTTTTAATTCTACTGGGAGCAACTATGTTTTCGATTTTCAGTGTTCAGATATAAAACATGTCTGACACTTCAAAAGTCAGTGGTGGATGCCTCATCCCTGGAAACGTTCAAGGCCAGGTGGGATGGGGACTGGAGCAACCTGGTGCAGTGAAAGATGTCCCTGCCTGTGGCAGGGGAGGTTGGAACTAGATGAACTTTCAAGTCCCTTCCAATTCAAACCATTCTATGAAATCATAAAGTATCGAGCTTCTAGTTTTAAAGTTAAAAACTTCAGAATACCATAGTAGACCAGAACCACAATAAGGTGGTCACAAAGCCATCTAAAAGAAATTCCACTCTGAAAATCAGTACCATTCTGCTCCTAATATAGCAATAGGAGAAATCTTGCATTTCTTACCTAAATAAAGACACATTTTTGGGGTATTTTGCTTGAAATAATTACCTTTCTTTTTTTACTGCATTCTGAAGATTTGATTTAATTTTCTCTTCCAAGTATGGTAAATCACATCAGATAAAAATGTCAAGAAAAGTCACTCTTAATAAACATATTGATAGCATTTACTCGAAGTGTTAAAGCTTAAATGTACAGTTTCTACCCTAAAGCTGACAGGCTGTTGACAGATGTGTCTTTGCATTAGTTTCACGAATACAAACACTTCTGCTGAGTCTATGCACTGCTTAGCTGGAGATGTTTTATGAGTGTGACAGGTCACGTGCAAGATCTCCTGCAATTTGCCTCGGTTTAGCTGAATAGGCATTTTGCATCCAAAGGCAAAAGGAAGATAACTTCCATCTTTGATTACACATATGCAATGTGTACAAGTGCCAAAGATGACTGTGACTGGCATGTGACTTGATTCTGTGGCGCACTGGTGTAAAGCTATTTCTTTATTACACTAGACAGGTACTCACAAGTTTTTTGCTGCTGCTGGATGGATGAATTTCAATCTTCACTTCCAGACTCTACTGACAGCTCCTGGTGCTCTCATGGAAACCACTTCTATGGCTATTCATGCCATGGAATCCTACCATGCTGGACTACTGGACAGTCTAATAAAATCAGTGCTGGGGAGCTTATTGCCACAGGGAGCTCAAGAGACACAAAGTTCAGAAAACAGCAAAATTGGGTATCTTTGCAAAATGTCTATTCCAATGGGTGGCTTTCACAATGTTTTTTGGTGCTGACAAGCTACTCAGTTACACTCGATTACTAATATGCATCACAGAAATATACATGTCAGAACTACAAAAGGGAACATAGTGGCAAACAATACTTTTTCTTTGGATGAATAGGAAATCACCATCTATGTTCATTCAAGTGTTCACATAGAGACAATGACTGTGACAGACAAGCAAGTGAAAATGTAATATAAACACATAACTTGTTATCTGAAAATTAAATGTGCCATCACTGAAAGCAATGTTATCTGGATTCTTTTAATTTTGTGATTAGCTACCAGGTTACTTTTCAGCTTTTCACTTATACTAGATGAGATAAAACATTGCAATAATTTCCTTTACAAGGTGCATTAAAGAAGAAAATTAGGATATTAGGAAAAAGTTTTTTACAGAAAGAGTGATAAAATATTGGAATGGTCTGCCCAGGAAGGTGGTGGAGTCACCATCCTTGGACGTGTGACGTGTGACGTGTGTCAACATCCTTGGATGTGGCACTCAATGCCATGGTTTAGTTTAGTTGAGGTGTTGGGACATAGGTTGGACTCGATGATCTTGAAGGTCTCTTCCAACCTGGTGATTCTGTGATTCTGTGATCATATTTAAAGCAACAGTTCTAAGACATAGGGAGATAATTTAATCATTTTAGTCATAGTCTCCATAATTTCTTCCACTGAAAAGTTGTAAAGAAACCATTTTCCATTGGAAGAAATGCATGAATGATGAAAGGGCACTGTCTGAAGGGCAAGGTATCATTTCATTGTAAATCTTAGAAAGCGATCAATTTTATTCTTACTCTTTTAGTAGCACCGATTGTGTAAGGATCAACTTTTTGTCTCAACCGTCATGAAAAAAAGGCTGTGAATAATATACATGAACACATGTACACCCTTTTCACCTGCAATGCTTATGAATGCAGACAAAGACATAACCCTGATTCATGAACTATTAAAAAAGTGATGGGATATTCATCCATGCAAAAAATATTCATATACGTATTCCATTACCCTAAGGTAGTGAAAGATCAATCTTTCATTTCATTTTATTATGTTCAGCTCTAGTAAATTCTCTTTTCCAGAGTGAGCTGTTTTGCAAGTTTTTCAGTAAAAAACTTCACTCTTTTGAATGACTTAACTGACCCCTTCTACCTTTCCATAACAAGGAAGTTAGGAACTCACCAGTCAGGTGGCACAAAAGTGCACAGAGAATTAACAAAGACTTTAGCTGTTGTGGGCACTGTACATACACAGAATTAATAAAAAAACAGTGTCAGTGACAAAAATATTTTAAAGTTAAGGGAGCATCTTGCTTTCACACTTAGAAGGATAAACCAAAAGTGATCCCATATATAAACTTAGGTGTAACAACACCATGTGGCTCTAACAGCAAAGACTACAGTTGAAAAAATGTCAACAAAGTTTACACTTTGCCAACAATAACACTGTGTGTATGCTTTCAGACAACTTTTGAATGTGATAAAATGCACAAAAGAAGAAATCACTGTCCAGTCTTTCCTGTGCTTCAAGAGGATACAGTCCTAAACCCACAGTATAAACAAATGGACATGCTGGAAGGAATATGTAAGTCTTGTGGAAACTAGATAGTTTAGATCTTGTACTGTAAAACTCTTCTTCATAACATATCTGGGCTGAGTAATTGAGAACACAAACTGATGTATAAAGTGCAAAAGCAATTTATGCCCCTATTTCCAGATTCTGATGAGGTCAGTCGATTACATTTTGCAAGGATCACCATGAATATTTTCTTTTCTTTTGGCCATGTGTCTTTTCCTCCTTTAAAATTCATGTACCTGATCTCAGCATAAGCTAACTGAACCTCAGACACATAACTAACAAAACTCTGAGAGTATAATACGCTCAGTGCTTAACACAACATCAAAGTTGAAGTCGGGCTTGATGGTCATGGGAGGTTTACAGAGCAGCTTACCTTCTATTCACCTCCTATTCACCTTCTATTCACCTTGGCTGCATGGCCAAGTTAGTGTAGTCCACTTTATATTCTTGGAAGTTTTCTAATTTCCTTGTGCTTGTCTACTTGCACCCCACCTTCCATAAAAATGTCCCCCTGATTTATTTAAACTTTGAGACATGGGCTATTTGCTGCCTGATGGCTGCATGCTATTGAAAACCATGTAGCTCATTGCTGTTTGGGTTCAAGGCAAAACCATAAAGAGCATATTGGTAAAAAAAGAAATAATGGTGTACAAGGTCTTTGTTTTCAAGTCTCATTAAAGAATAATATATGTGTTTAAACTCAGTAAAGGCCTTTAAACAATGAGCTCTTTGTAGAATTTATCATCCATCATAGAAAGATACAATTTATATCAAGTATATATGTGTATCTGTGAAATAAATGAACTGAATAATTTTTCTCTACAGTTTTACAATTACGTTATATTTTACTATATTATGCCTATTCTCCACTATTAAATAGAACCCAACACTTTCTTACAATCCATGAGCAATATACTTCAAGATGCTGTTCCTAATCCCTACATGAAACTTTAGAGCTTGTGCTAGTTTCCCCCACTGTGCTTATCCTGCATTAGCAAATGATGTTTATGGGGAGTGCCAGTGCCATAACTACAGCTTTCCCTTCAAACTTCCAAGTACTGTTTTCCAAGCAGTAGCAGCATGGGAAGCATTTAATATCTGCAGAAATATGTGAAGCTGCAAGAACTACTTACAGCAGTAACCTTGGAGGGTGTAATCAGATAATTCTGCATTTGAAAGCCACCACAAATTATCCAACAGAGAGAACAAACCCTCTTTATCCTATCCAGTCTGTACTAATCACTTATGTTCACAGACAACTGAGCATAAAAGATAAATATTGCTGAGGAACTTGAATGGCAACTCTTTCAGAGCTCTGACAGGTAAGATACTGACCCATCAACTGACAGAAGAGAATGGTCACGGATAAAAGGACAGCCAAGAACATATTATAAAAGTTTTTTTTTTTGGCCAAGACTTATTCCTCATATTCACAAATAACAATCTGATTCCCAAATATGAAACCTTACTGCTCAAGGAAAAGAAATACTGCAGATGAAAACTTTGATCCTAATAATGTCAGCCTTCTCTGAACCCTATATGAAACAGTGTTCAAAACTTGCATAACTTCCTGATAATTCTCCTTATCCAAAAACAAACAAATTAAAAATGTATTTCTGATGTCAGACCTTTTGGTCTGAGAAAAATAAAAGATGTGCACACTGGGACACAAGATTATCCACAGAATCACACATGGCCAAGAAACCTCATGAGGGTCAAAAAGGACAGCTAAGGTAATTATAAATCTGGTGTTATCTGCCTCTTAGAAGGCACATACAGTTATTTCAAGGTAAATGCACTACAGACTGTGCCACAAGAGCTGGGTGTTGTATGATTAGAAAGGAAATGCTTTCAATTTTCTGAATAACTCTCAGTGACCCCTATATTGGCAATGAATTGCCATTTAAAACACAAAGTGCCATCCAAATTCTGAAAATGGACTTTTGGTATTTCCTGAATATTAGTGAGACTGTAATATGGACTTCTCCATTTCCAGGCAAATCAGTGAAGGAAATAACCATTGCTTTAGACAGCAGATATTCCTCTGAACTTTTCAGCAAGGTGTGCAAAAAGACTACATACACAAGTATTGGAAATGAGTGTGTCTATCCTCATACTGTATTGATAGTTGTAGAATTGCATATTAAAAAAAAAAAAAGTAAGCAAATACTTCTTACCATAAAACCCTCAGTGTATTGAAATTGAGCTCTGGAACTGTCTTCTGCTGTGGGACTCAGGGGCTTAGGATCAGACATAGAGCGTTGCATCATCTTTGCTGCCTTTGGGCTTGATGGAGGAACCTTGGCCATGTCAGCATGCAGCATCTTCTGAGAGCTGATGTCATCAGTCATGGGTTTTTCATAAGGTACAAATGCTGACTCTATAACTTTGCTTGGTGAAACAGGTGAAATGGGTGAATAGAGAACTTTGGGAGATTTGGGAGGGGAAGGGACTACCTGTAATGTGGAGTCTGGACGGAGGTGGGATGAGTATCCTATCTCTAATGGTGTTGGACGTTTTTTGTCTTTCTGAGGAGATGAAGCTGACAGATACTGGGGACTTTGAGTGTCTGACTCTGTCTCTGTCTGACATCCCAGACTTTCTCCTTTATATGTCTTTTCTGGAGCTGAAATGTGCTTTATGATTTCAACCTTAGCATCCCATCGGGCCCTGATTGAAGGTGTTCTTATTGTTCCTACAGGTTCTGTTTGTACCGAAATTTCTGCCACTGTCTGAACTGCAATGCTAGACACTTTGGAGAATGGTTTAGCTTTGTCTGCCTCAGTGGTGCTCTCACTGTATTTCCCTACACGAGGCTTCCTTCTGGATCTGCTGGAAAGATCCCATTCATCTTGATCTTCATCATCCGTCTGAACACTTGTATCAACACCCTTCTTAGATCTCCGTCTCCTGTTGGTGTAACCTCTTTCTGCTCCATCTTCATCATCAGTTTGCACTCCACTGTCCACTATTTTTTTGAAGCACCGGGGCTCTTCTTCCAGGGTCCCCTCAAACTCCTCATATGGACCACGTAATTTTGGCATAGAACTTCTCTTTTTCAATTGCTTCTCCTCTCTAACGTCAATATCCTTAAGAGACATTTCTGAAACTGAGCTTAGGATACCAGACCTGGGTAGGTACTGGGTGATGCCATCAGACTGAACTGTATACCATGCTTGGCTTTGTGGAATTTCAATACCCAGCACTCCTGAAGCTGTAGTGGTTGTGTCATCAGTAGGCCAAAACTGGCCATTTTCTGTAGTTGCATACTGTCCTTCCAGAAGTGTTTGATCTGTGGTAGTTTGTGGCGAGCCAGTTCCTGAAGGATCATAACCATACTGATATATTTGACGAAGTTTTTGCTCCTCTAACTGTTGGTGGAGTTGTTGTTGAAGTTGTTGAAATTGTTCAAGCTGCAACTGCTGCTGGGCTAATGTCTCTTGTCTCATCATAAACTGAGCTTGTCGTTCCTCCTCCTGCTGAAATAAGAGATGATGTTTCATGGATTGCAACTCCTCAAGCTTTTTTTGCACCATAAACTTTTCTTGTTCCCTAAATCTTTGAATTTCCTGACGTTCCCATTCCAGTTCTTCTGCAAAACGCTGCTGCTTAATTTTCTCAAGCTCAAGAAGTTCCCGCTCCAAATCAAGCTGTTGCTGTTTGCCTTCTTCAGGGGCAATGAGAAGGGCAACCTCATCATCAATTACGTCTGTATAAACTTCGGATGCTGTAGTTAAAGCAGGTATCAAGCTGGTTGGCTCAGTGGTAATAGTTTCCATAGTATGAGGTGGTAATCCTGTCTCCATACCAATCGCAGTCATTGCATTATCTTTTTCAGCTGCCACAGTTGTCAAGAAACTGTATGATCTTGGGAGTGGTTGAGTCTGTTGCAAGGTTGATAAAGAGGGCACTGAGTCAATTGTTTGGAGAGTTGGTAAATCTCTGACACTTGTACTGAAAATAGAACCTGGTTGTGTGGTGATGGCAAATGTGGATGGGATTGGAGTCGCTACTGAAGAATAAACAACACCATTGGATGATCTTAAAACACTTCCAACGCCAAACTGGGAACCCACAGATGACACCATTCTTGCTTGGGAATACTGTGGTGTACTGAGCCCGAGGCCAGAAATCTGCCGAGTCTCTGCATATGGACCTGTAGTCTTGCTTGAGTAATCCATAACCTCACCTGAAATTACAGGGCAAAGTTACAGTCCAGTCCCACAAAAGAATGCTGCTTTGCGGATTCTGCAAGTCATCCCATCTTGATGAAATAAATGGGAAGGGGAAACGGCATGCAAATCTTCAGGTTAATGATCTACTTTAGATGTGAAGGAAACAGCATTTCTGAACATGCAGGCACATGCAGGCACCTCTGTGCAAACACATACGTAAAATGAAGAAATGAAAAACACGTGTAATCCGGAATAATTTGTCACACTGTCCAAAAGAAAACAAAACAACAGAAGGAGGGGAAAAACAATAAAAAAATTATCCTGAAATGAGGTGAGGAACATCAAAATTATATTTCAAAGAAAGATCTGCTGCTGTGTCATACTGACCTGTAGTTACTCTTCCAGAAGTAAGATCTACTGCTGTATCAGTTGCCCCAACTCGATAATCAAAGCTATTCTTGCTTTTGTATGCAAACAGTCCAGCTTCTGATAAATTTGTGTCTGACATAGATGGTTTCATACCTCCCATTCCTCGGTAGCCAAATGACCCTGAACGATCATACTGATAGTGATCATCTCTGTAGCCAAAGCGATCTTCAGGAAGTGTAGTAGAAGGCTGCTGTGCTGTACAGCTCCTACCAAATGGCAATTTATAAACCATATCACAGCAGACAGCTCTTCTCCCTGCAGTCAGATCTACAGGCTTTTCATCATCTTCTATTACAGTTGTCATGATTCCTGAAGTAGTGTCATCCATTGTTACTACTGTTCTGTGGGATTTTGTAGTGCTAAGGTCAACTGCTCCACTCTCCACTGGCTCCTGAGAAGTGGAGAGATCAGTCCAACCATTTGTAACGCCAACAGGTGGTACAGTAACAGGCTTTGTAGTAGCCCATGTCACTGCCTGTGTTGAAGTACCTAGGGATAAATTTATTGGCACTTCATCTCTACCTACAGAGAAGGCCTGGCTGCCTGTTAGTCTGTATGCAGGCTCAAAATGTTTTGCTGTTGTTAGCTGAAGCGGTGTTGTCATAGCATGTCCTAGATCCACAAGGCTGTCTGTGCTGGTGGTGTAGCTCACAGTGGCAGTGCAGGTCATTACAGTCACTGTCTCAGTGACTACAGGCAGAGGAGGCTCGGCAACACATGCAGTGCTAAGATTTATTATGGATGGCTGGACAGTACTTACTGGCCGTCCACCTGTGTCACTTGTTGGCATTTGCCTTCTTACATCCATGGAAACTGCAGAGAGATCCATACAGCTGTCTCTCATTCCAACATCCATCTTAGTTAAAGTGCGAAGATCTATGACATCGCCCAAAGGATGGAATCTTCCATTCTCTCTATACCTGGGTTGATCTACAATATGGAGTGGCTCTGGAGGTATAGTAATAGCAACACTACCTAAACCATAACCAGGCACTGGACCTTTAACCACAGACACTGTGGTCTTGGTTATGTCAGTTGTTATTATTTCTGATTTTGAAGTGGGTATTTGTTCAAAAGTTGATAGTGTTGTCACAGGAATAGCTTGCAATGCACCTGAAATATACATACTCTGACCTGCCATACTTTGAATATCCATAGTTTTCATGGATGAAGTAAAAACTGGTTGCATAGGTTGGGGAATCTGTTCTTTAGAAGGTTCTTCTAAAGGCCAGCTGGTAACAGCCTGACTAGTTATAGCTTCTGTAGGAGTTCCAGGCTCAGATGGCAATGTGATGACAACATAAGTTTCCTGCGAGGGTTTTGCCAACCTTGGTGAAGATTTGTTGGAGTGTGGAGACAAAGGGGAAGTGGGAGATGGTAATTTATATTCAGCCGTGGAGACCAAATTCAGAGTCATACTGGAAGTCAATGACAAACTTACTGGTTTGGGCTGTGTTTCTGCTGGTTTATGAACAGTTATTGGGAGTGGAGGAACTGCTGGTTTAGGAGCAATTGGAGGTTTAGTTACTTCAGGGGGCCTGTGACTGAAAACAAGCCCTGCTGGAATGGAGGATGGTTTGGGTGGTACAGGAGGTGGTGTTGGAGTGTATGTTTTTGTGACGGGTACCACATGAGTCTTTAATACAGTTGTGGACTCTAGTGTCGGAACAGTTGTTACTGGAGGTACCACTGTGGGAGCTACTGCTGCTGGAGTTATAATCTGTGACTTCTTTTTGGGATAAATGGCTGGCTTGGGTAAAATAGGTGGAGGTGGTAATGGTGGTGGAGGAGGTGGAGGAGGAGGAGGAGGTGGGGGTGGAGAAGGATGTGCAGTAGAATCCAAAGAAGAGCTTCTAAAAAGAGAGAATATTTTGGCTGATACAGGAGGAGCTGAGGAAGGCACAGAGACCATGCTGGTCTTACTTACAACACTGTGAGTGAGTACAGAAGGTGTTTCTGATGCAGGCTCTGTAACTGGTACTGATGTTATACATGTAGGTGGTTGCTCAGATGCAATATCAGTCAAATCAATCCTTGTCATATCAACACCCAATTCTTTGTGTGGCTCTTCAGGATGAATTTTGACACTAACAGCCTCTACTGCACTTTTAATTTTTCTAGCTGCTTCCTTCTCTGCTTTGGAGGTATCAAACATAATGGTATCGGCTGCATATTCCTTGGGTTTTGTAACTGTAGTTGCCACTGCTACAGGTATAGTTTCAGGCAAACAAACTGCAGTTTGCTGCACACTCTCCATATCTGATTCTATAGATGTTTTTTCAGTGGCTCCGGCAATAGATTCATAAGGCATGCTCACTTCAGAGTACTCTGATGCAGATGTTAAGGGAACCTGTGTTACTACCCTGACACCTTCAGAATCTGCTGGTTTACTTACACCCTCTGCTGGACTTACAAAACCTGTGGTTGTGCTATCTAGAGGTGAGGAACTATCCGCGGTAGAAACTGAAGATGTAGATGATGTTAAGGAAGCTGTATCAGAAGGTAAAACTGATGCAGCACCTTCCGATGTCTCAGAGTATGTTAATATTGATGTTTCATGGGAAATTATTTCTTGAATTTCTCTGGCATAATCTGTTAAGTATTCATCTTCAATTTCCTCTGCTGTAAAATGCTGTGTTATTTTAACATCTGGAATAGAAAGTGTTGTGCTACTGACAGGTGATACATCTGAGATTGCTGAAGTAGTGCTTGATGTTAAAGATGTACTATCCACTATTTCTCCACTACCAGATACCTTTGTATCAGATGTTGGAATGAAATCTGAAGTTGGTTGTGTTGGACTAGACCCAGGGGTTAACTGCATTTTCTGTCTTTTCATAAGCTCTTCATAAGCAGCTTCTGCATCTAACAAATGCTTTTCCTCAGAGGCAGAAGTGCTATCTAATACAACTATTTCATGACTTTCTGGGATAATGTAAGAACTAGAAACAATATCTTCTTGAGGCACAATAGTATGCAAAGTCTGAACACTATAGAAGTCTTTCTCAAGATCACTAATTTTCTGTGGTTCATCATAGACCTGTTCTGAAGCTCTTGTCTTTTTCTCTTTTCCTCTCTGTTGTATATATTCACTGCCCTCATCTTGTCTCATGACAAGATTAGTATCAATAGTTCCATTGTATGTATCCTCTACTAAAGATTCATAAATATAATCCTCTATTAGCATTCCACCATATAAAGATTCTTTTTCAAATGCTTCATCTTTTTCATTTGAAATTTGAAATGATTTGGACTTATGCATCATCTCCTCATATACCTCTTCAGCACTTTTCAATGTCTTTTGACCACTCTCTTCTTTTGGGAGTCCGATTGGTTGTTCATCTGTTGGTGAGTATAGAGAGACAGCAGTAGGCAATTTGTAAACTTTTTGCACTTCTATTATTTTCTCTGGGCTGATTTCAAAACCTTCAGGTTCTGACTCAATACTGGGTGAATATTCAGAACAAGAAGATCTGTGCAGCTCTTCCATTTCTGCAGCCTGTCGTAATTCTTCTGTTGGAGATGCATCTTCAATGGGAGAAAGATTACTTGGTGGAGTCTTTGGACGTTCCCTTCTTCTCTGGGCTCTTAGCTCATCCTTGTCTTTTTTAGATTTTTTGCTAGAACTTTTTCTTTGTTGCTGTTCTAATTCACGTTGTTTCTCTTGCTCCTTTAGCAGTTCTTCTTCTTCCCGTAGTTCTTCTTCCTCTGAAGAATCTTCAATAGTGGGAAGAAGGGGACCATGCGTCCGATGCCTGGCTTTGCGCTGTTGTTTGCTCTCCCCTCCCAGTTTTTTGTGACTAGGACTGCTGTCACTGTCTTCATCAAGTGATGACACTGAAGTAGGAGATGTACCTGGTGTGAAGCTAGAAGCATGCAAACTAGAAGATCCTTCTCCTCTAGATCTATCTTCTGGTGAATCTGTTAGACTCTCCATCTCTAGCTCAGGCTCTTCATCAAAATATAAAATACCTTTCTGTTGTTCGGAGGCTTCAGAATATTTGTTTGTTATTGTACTATTTAATTCTATTGTTTTGAAACGTCGAAGGCCTCCTCCTCCAGATATTGCAAGTTCTTCACTGTCTTGACTTTTGCTTTCTCTGTATTTTGGCTCTGGGCTTTCATCAAAAGTCTCATCATCATCATCATGCCATGAATGTCTTCTTCCTGCATCCTCATCATAGCCTGCACTACTTTTCCGTGCCATTCTTCTGTGTTTTCCAGCTGTACCTTTGGCTTTGCTTTTCACTTCTTCCTTCTTTTGGCTTTCAGCTGCACTGATCTCTTTAAGTTGATTTCTAATGAATTCATCATCTTCAGAACCTGAAGCATCTTCATCAGCACTCATCTCTATAATCTGTTTTCTAATGAAGTCTTCCTCGTCACCTGATCCCTGACTGTCGTCTCGTTTGTACTCATCACTGCTTGAAGAACCAACACTAGTTCTTCTTTTTCTCCTTGGGACAGGTGAGTTTTCACTCTCACTGCTGTCTTCCACAGAGTCATAGCGTTGTTGTCTTCTTGTTGATATGTCATCTCCTTCACGTTCTTCCTTGTAGTCTGCCTGGGAGGGAACACTTCCTTTGCCCTCTTCTACAATGGTTCCTTCACTTTCTTTGATAGCTTTTAAGTCTTCCTCATCTGAACTATAAGATTCTGGAGTGACTGGCAAAGGCTTTGTTTTAAGTTGATCCTTTGTCTGTTCACCATATGTTTCAGAAAGCTCTTTGCTTTTTGCAGATTTTTCATCAGAAAGAGTACTTGCCTGAGCTTCTAAAATTGACAGTACAGTACTTTCCAATTTAGCTAGATCTGAGGGGCTTGGTGGACTTTCTTGTGAAACAGGTTCTTTTTTATTAGATTCTTTGAGTAAATCTTTTTCATCAGTGGGGATATGACTTGGAATTTCACCAAGTGAACTTGATATCCCATCAGAAGAATACCCGGTGTCACTCAGACCTTGTGGACTTTTCTGTTGCTGAGAGCTTGATGTGTCTGATTTGTCATCCTCCTTTTCCTAAAAAAATAAATACATAATGCATGTGTATATATATTTCTATATAAATTCTTAATGTCCCCTGGAAATTAAAAACATGATTTCTTATTCTAAAGTATGAGTTCATGTCTCAGATGAAGACTGAACACTAATTTGGCTATTCAAAGCTATTGGAATGAAAAGGTTCCTCGAATTTTGATTTTTTGCATTGAATCTAAGCTTTGCATTGCTGTCCACACTGGCAATTGCTATTACTAGTTTCAAGATGATCTCAATATAAAATTCAATTGTTTTCAGAACACTTAGTAATAACAATCTGCCATTTGCTCACACACGCATGGGACAAGTTGCCCAGGGGTTTATTTATATGAAAATTTTATTTATTATGTTTCAAAGCAGTGTACATGGCTCTAAATACAAAGTAATACAGCTTGACAATTGTCTGCAGAATTTCTGGAGTCTGCTCCTTTCTTTGCCCATTCAATCTTTTATAATTGTCTAGAAATATGTCAGTCATCTCAAATTTTGGGCTTATAGTTTAATTTTGTTGATTGAAGTATTACATATTGCAACATGCCACAGAATACATAGAGTATTGAAGCATGATTTAATGCCATTTGGAATGCCCCCACATACTAGAATGACCCCTACAGCTGGGCACTATACAGATATTTTCTGAGTACCACACAAAAAAGAATTTTCTCAGTTATTTGGTAATACAGAGTAAGTTTCTGGTAGGGAAGTGCAATTGCAGGGAGAAAAGCACAATGGTCAGCCATTGATTAAAGGAAGTAAACAAGGCAGGCATTCCTGACTGAGCATCAGAACCAATGTTTTCCTTCTCGTCCCTAGTTAAACACCCTTAGTCATTCTAGTTTCCATATCCTTCTACACCACTCTGACAAGCATCTCTATCTCCTTCAATTAAAAAAAAAAAAAAAACCAAAATATCCTACAGCAAGTATTTCTGCATTAGTTTCCCTCCTGCTTCTCTCAGCTGTGAAATGCTCTGTACTTAGTGAAAGTACCTCGTCATTCAGCTAAAAGACAGTTCACTGTCCAAAACACAGCTCACCTCAGCTCTACTCTGAGCTGACAATTTTAGGAAGCGTCCCCACCTCCACTGGCAATTTGAAAACAAGCATTCCAGAGTCTCATGGTTTTAATAAAATGATATGATCTTTATTTTTGTTAGAGCTCTCAATAATGGAAGTAGGTAGTATTTACCAGATTTGCTATTCTAAGTCAATGATTTCTGAAGTACAGCAAAACATTTCTTTAAAGCTTTAATTTACCAACTTAATTGGCAACATGATTATTTGAAAAATAGTTAAAAATATGGTGGAATACGTATTATAGGAAAATTATTATGAACGTTAATTATAATTTAAAATTAAATTTACACTCATGTTGGTTGCTGTCAACTGCAAGTATTTCCAAAGTTTATTCACCCTAAAGTTATATTTAGTATTAAAATACCAAAACCCAAATATTTTTATAGTCAATTATATTATTTTTTAAAACCAGTCAGGTTAACATTTAATTTACATTTAAGGTACCTGTTCTTGCTTTTAGACATATTACTTTGAACATAATCCTACATTAAACCACCTACATTTATATTAATATTACAATATTTATAAGATTACTGTTACAGTAGCATAATAATTTATATTTTATTAATTAATCATCATTTACAGTAGTGATTTATTATATGCTTTGCGAAATCAGATATAAAGTACATTTGTTCTTACCACCATTATAACCAATATTGCAAATCCAAATATCTGATATCCCAGCAAAATCCATTGCTAATAAAAATCCTGAATGAAAACAAATATTTCCATGGACTTCTTGAATGATAAAGCTGTGATTAATATATAAACATGGAGGAAACTACAGTTCTCAAAACAACTTTGGGAAGTCATCACCACTTGAACCTTACAGCTCTCACTATTCTGAAGAATCTACTCTTGGATATTTTTTAGGCATTAAGGATGGAATTATGTATGGTCTTTATGAAAAGCCAGCAATGATGCACAGTTAAACATTTCAGGTTTTGTATGTTATATTTACATTGATTTCTTTTTATTAAAGAAGAAAGTGTTTAAAGGGAATTTATTTTTCTATGTTTAAAAAAATACATATATCATTAGGACCAAGGGATTTTTCCATCTATAAATAGTATGCCTCTCACTAAAATTTCACCTATGACCTTTGATTGCTATTTTTTCATTTATAACCAATATATTCATACTTATGAAGACATACGCAACAAAATACTCTATGATCAATTTAGATGAGCTACTAAAAAATGCAAACTTTGCTCAAGCTCAGAAGGTTTCCCAGGAGCTGATGGACAGAATGCATTCATCTAGTGAAAGTGAACCTCTCAGATCTCAGTTCTCCACAGGGAGATGATACAGTCAGTTGCAAAGCAAAGACAGAAGGCATCAACCAACCAGTTAAGCACAGAAAAAGGTAGAGAACAACTGGCCATGGAACAGCTTCAGCCATTCTCCTTGCAGCTGAGTCCAATGTCTAGTACACACTGTGACCAAACCAGAGGAGACGGCAATGAATATTGCTGTTGCCCACCCTGGTGCTGAACCTCAATGTACGTCATGACTGCTGTGAATCACAGAACATGCAAAAGCCTGCTATTTGTACAGTAAGGAAAAGAAAAGAATTTATGATAAAGACAAACTTTTCTTATCACTAGAAATAAAAGGGATGTAAAAAATCAAAATTTCTTTTTAAGGTTACTAAAATATGAATATATTATCTTTCATTTTTGTATATATTTTTGCCTGCATCATGGTACATGGAAAAATTACATACACATCATATTTAGATATCAACCTTAATGATTCTACAAGTCTCGGAAAAAGTTCCATTGATTACCAAATCAAACCACATCTTTATTAAAAGAAATATATGGCTTAAAAAAAAGTGTTTTTTTAAAGAAAAAAGTATTTATAGCTAGCAAGATTATATTGTGTTGCAGAAAACAGAAATTTTATTTTGCAAATAAAATGAGTTCCTTTTCAAAGGAACTCATAATATTTAAAAGGTTGTTTTCTTTATAGAAGAAATAAAGATATATACATTGTTAAAAAAAGTTTCACAAAGTGGAAAAAACCCACGGTTGACTAAACTATGTCAGCTGCATTTCAATTTTATATTTTCAAAATGAAATATTTTGTTTGTATCCAGAAAAATTGCTTACAGGCAAGTCTTATCCTCCTTTTTATATCTCTCTAGGCTGTGTTTTGTCATTAATGGCATGTGTTAGAATAATGATGCCAATCAAAAAAATATTAATATTTACTCAGCTAGTCAACTGAAGCACATGATCATTTCTCAGTAAACATAAAAAGGTAGTAATAAGGGCACATATATAATAAATTTGATATTTTGCAAATGCATGTCCAATTGACACCATGGTAATGTATTCATGTAGGTATGTTGAATGACTTCTGTGTTAATTTGTGAGTTCCAAGATGACAATTAGACACTGACAAACAGCATGTGTGAAACCTCCAAGCTTCCTAGGCATCCTTGTTAGAACAGCTAACTGTTATTGCACCTGTCAATAGTCAATATTACCTGATGGCTTCTCGGGAAAAGGACCTGTAAAATGTGAGCAGTCAGTTTATTAAAAAAAAAAAAAGAAGGAATTTTATTTTAAAATGTTACTGAAAAAATGCTTTGAAGAAAAAAAAGGCTTTATGATTCCTTTAATCGCACATTGAGACTCAAATATTTTCAAATATTTCAATAATAAAGTCACTTTTTTTTTTTTTTCCCAAAGGATGCCAGATATCTAAATACAATTGATATCTGTGATTTCTCCTGAACCTGAGGGGAGCCTACAAAAAGGACAGAGTGAGAATATTTACAAGAGCATGGACAGGACAGGGCAAAATGGCTTCACACTGAAAGAGGACAATTTTAGATTAGATACTAAGAAATTCTTTATTATGCAGGTGGTGAATCACTGGCACAGATTGCCCAGAGAAGTTGTGGATGCTCCATCCCTGGAGGTGTTCAGGATTAGGCTGGATGAGGCTCTGAGCAACCTGATCTAATGAAAGATGTCTGTGCCCAAGTCAGGAACAAGATCATCTTTAAAGTCCTTTCCAATAAAAAGCATTCTATGATTCTGTGATTTTACATGGATTATTCTACTGTTTGTACGGAATCAGAACTTTAGCCTCTTCATGTCTCCAGGGGCTATTGGGGTGTTGGTTTTTAAAATTTATTTATTTATTTTATTTTTTTAGTGAAAAATGAGGGTAGTGATAATTTCTTATCTTATTGGAAAACTAGAAGAGTTTGTAACTATCAGTTCCACAGAACTGATTATAAAATGGCAGCAGTTTGTCAAGTGCAGAAAATACTAGGTTTTTCCTTGGATCCCTAATTAAAAATACACCTAGCTGAAATTCTCCATATGATCCTGCCCTGAAATACATGTAAATTATATTCTTCAATGTTGTCTTTTATGTAGTGAAATGGAATCAGTGTGTGATATCTAAACTGGTATCTCCTCTTCCACTTTTATCACATGCTCTCTTGGGAAGAATTGTGTCTAACAATGTTTGATGAACAGCACAGACCACACTGAAGTACCTCAATAAAGAAAGACTAAAAATAAATCAGCTAATTTTACTAAGTATGAACTAGGTGATACACCTTCTTTATTTTAAATTCTGAACAATTTGAAATAGGATTTCCCCAGATCTCCTTTTCTTTTGGTCCAAAAAGTAGGATTTCTGGCTATGTTACTCTGAGCATAATTCAGGGATTCCTTCAGTACAATCATACTCCATAACTCTTGATGCAATCAAGAGCAGGAAACACAATATGCAATACTTATTTTGGACAGAAGACTTGAAATAGTATTTTCCACAGCATAATTTCTGAATTAGACTATTTTTCTGTTCGAATATCTTGGTAACCACCAGGAAATATATAAAACAAAAGAAAACAAACAAAAAAAACCACAAAAAAAACCCAAACAACAACAAAACCAAACAAAAAACCTAAACCCTTGACTTTTTTGACTGGGATTATTTGAAAACATAATTCTGGCACGGTTAAACATTTTCCTTAAGCCTACTCCTGCTTTCCTGACATATTACTTTCATAACATAATAATCAGCACCTAATTTGTGGTGTTGATACAAAAACCCTTTAATTTTTCATTTCTCAACAAATGGTGCATGTTACTCACTTCAGCTGATAAAGTGACTTGGTGAGTTCATGTCCAGCAAATACATTTACTTAAGAAATGCAGACCTCTGGTACATGCTATCATAAACTCAGCTATTCCTCTGACCTGAGACCCCACAAGAACCCTATCTGAAAGTACTTGACTATAGGAGATAGCCAATTAAATAGTAAAAAATTAAAGACTGCATACTTTAATGTACTGTGTTCAGGCATCAAAAAGTATTCCTGAAATTTGAATTATATTTTGGTATTGCAAAGCACTGTACACCTTATCGTCTCAGATTATTCCCTTTTGGGATTGAGAGCTGTGAAAACACTCCAGTTTCAACAATTAGTCTTCAAAATCTGGAGACTCTAGAGATCAAGGTAAATCACTCTGAAAATATTGGAAAAATTATTAAACAGGAGCTATGCATTTGTTTCAAATGCTTAACCGCTGGAGACTTAAAATCATTCAAGAAGTCTTGAAACGTACATGCAGAGCATTGGACTAACTCTTGAAACTTTCATTCAGTGGGAGTCATTGATTTTATAATTTAGAATCATCTTGTAAAGAGAATAACAGTAAAGCAGGAAGGAGAGGTTTTTAAGGATCAGATTCTAAATTGGGGAAAGGGAGAAAGGGATGTGGGAGGGAGAAAAACACTTACTATTTTTTCTCTCACTGCTTCCACGTGGTCGGTTCCTGGCACAGCTGCTGTTTGAACAGGAATTTCTTCTTCCTGAGCTTTTTCAGGTTTCAAAACCTCTTGAGAAATCCCAGTTGTCAAATCCTCTTTCTTAGCACCTTCTTGCTCCTTAGCTTTCAGTCCCTTATAAGGTTCTTCAACATCTGCTTTTTGTTCAGCAACATGATATTTAATCTCAGCTGAAATTTCTTCTTTTTTGTCTTCTGGAGGTGGTATGCTTTTTTCTGGGAGCACAGTTTGTTTTTCTTCTTCCAATGTGCTTAGGAGTTCCTTTTGGTCTGCCCTTGTTGTTGCAGGAATTTTATCTGCTGAAGGTGTCTTTGACAGTTTCCCTCGCTGAAGTCTTGTTTCTTCTTTTTGACCTTCCTCTTGGATTTTATCCACCGATGAAGCTTTCTTAATTTTCTCATGTTGAAGTTTTATATCTTCTTTCTGAATTCCATGTTGGATTTTATCAACTGAAGCGGCCTTTGGCAATTTTACCTCCTGAAGTTGTGCATCTTCCTTCCGAGCTGCAGGTTGGATTTTGTCAGCTGACAGTGCCTTTGCCATTTTCATCTGTTGGAGTTTTGCGTCTTCTTTCTGAATTCCATGTAAAATTTTGTCAGCTGAGGGCATCTTTGCCAATTTTGCCTCTTGAAGTTTTATGTCTTCCTTCTGAACTCCATGCAAAATTTTATCAGCTGAGGATGTTTTTGCTATCTTTGCTTCTTGAAGTTTTTCATCCTCCTTCTGAACTTCATGCAAAACTCTGTCATAGGAGGCTGTCTTTGTGAGTTTTGTTTGCTGAATCCTTGGGTCCTCCTTCTGAGAAGCACGCTGGATTTTATCCGCTGAGGGTGTCTTGACAAGTTTTCCCTGCTTAGGTTTTGCATCTTCCTTTTGAATTCCTTGCTGGATTTTATCAGCTGACAATGTTTTTTCCAATTTCCCCTGCTGAAGTTTTGGAGCTTCCTTCGGAACGCCTGGTTCTTCTTTCGGCTTTGCTGCTGCTGGAGTAGGCGGTGTGGAAGTCTTCTGAGGGGAATGTGAGACAGCAGGCATGGGCTGTTTTTGAGGAGAAGCAGGTGGTTTGGATGTTGGTTGTGGAGGGCCTGTTTTCGGAAGTGGCACCTTGCCCATATCTCCAAGCTGTCCTGACATTGCCCTTTGGGTCTGGCAGTTTAAGCACAGCCATTCCTGTACCTGTGACACAACAAACATATGAAGTTACTTATTTGAAAAAGTAACAATAAATCATACAGTATTTTCAGCAGATACAGGTGAATTCTTTCAATCTGAATGCTATGCATATTACAAAGTTATTTACTTTCTTTCCTGCTCTTACAGGAAGATCCATAACACCATCCTAACAGAAATGGAGCATGTCAGGTTCCAGAAAGCCAAGATGAACAAATATAAAGACACTGTGAAAACTAACAGCAATGACGTTTTCCCAAAGTATTGATGGCCCACAAAATTTGCATATTTCTAACATATTTTTCTAAACAAATATAATCTACTAATAGGTTCCCCTAATATTGCAAAGCTGAGTAAAAGAGCAATCATGGCTCTCTGTGTACCTTTTCCCCTCTTGAACCTGTGCATAGGTATCAGTGTATAAATTTAATATGGCTGTAACTCAACAGGAAGGTCACCTCTCTGCTCACTTTACTGCTAAATCCCTGCTGCACATTGGCTCCTTTTACTCTTCACAGAAAATCAGAAAAAGGACAAGTGCTTCTACCTCTGCAAAAGATCTCGTTGCCAGTTGCCTAGCTACTATATGAGAGGAGTAATCACAATTTTTCCTGCAGGATTTGGTTTACAGTTCCTTTAAAACAGGGAAAAAAAAAAAAAAAATTAAACCAAGAAAGGCACTGAAAGGACAGAAAAAAGCCAGACTCTTCTAAATACTAGAATAGCTAATGAAGGTTTACTTCACTAGTGCAAAATGAGTTTCACTGGTGGATAAGAGGTGTATGCCGTACATTAAAATCTACATTTAGAAATAGCTGATCAACTATTTTTATAAGTGATATATAAATTACAAGAAACACAGATGATTTGACAAAAATCTTGAGTAAGAAAAGCAGATATGGTCTAGTTTTATGGAAATGCAACTAAGGAGAGGCTACTAATGTGTAAAACTGTCTGACAAATTTTGTTTCAGACCCAAGCAAAGCAAGAAGACATGCATTATCATTCAGGTCATCAAACAGTTACCTTGTATATTTATTATTCTACTTTTATAGAAATTATCAAACTTGTAAGACCTAGTAATTGACAAAAAATAAAAAATTAATAGTACCCGATAATATTGTACCAATAAATGCAGTTTATCAGCTTTACGAACTGTCTCCCCTAAAATTTACTCTATCTTTTGCAACTCCAAACAGAATGTTGCTCTGTATCAGACTATTAAATATAATTTAGGCGTAGCTTTTCTACTGAAAAAAGCATTAAAACATAATCCTCCAGGCTCTACTCTCTTTCTCCATAGGAATTAGAGTGTTCCAACTATACATAATTTGTTTGGGAAGCACTAATTAAGATATGTATACAAAAACTTTTATTTTAAAGTATGTGCAAAATATAACTCGGTTTTCTTGCAAATATTTTCTTAGATAGGGTTATCTGGAACTCTTACAATAGTCTCCTTTCTTTTCCTAGAAAACAGTATTGGAAGCTATAAATATGTTGTGTACTTTTATAAACTTAAAATAGAAGCAATGTTCTAGAAAACAAATTTGTCCCCCAGAAAATCATGATATTATTATTAGGAGTCTGCAGTGGACTAAATATACTACATAACATTTAGCATAAATTGACTACTAAAAAAAGATCCAATTTCATAGAAGCTTGGATTTTTTTTCTTATAAAACTTGTGAAGACGAATATACAAAGTTGATTAAATAATTATCATAGATTTTTAAAAAATTTATTGGAGGCCCCAAAAGATTTTAAACCCACAAAAAAGGGGGGAGATTTTGCCTTTTCCACTCAACCTGAAAAATGCTCATTTCACAATGTAAGCAGAAATAATGGCATTATTATTTGTGCTAATTTAGCTTCTGTCAGGGTATGAGAATAAGACAGTACTTAAATGTATTAAGCTTTTTAGAATGTAGTTTTAGCCATCTTTAATTACATAAAAACATAATGAAGTGGCCTCTACCATGAAATAATCCATGGTTCAAAAGATTACTGCCATATAGATATTCTCTATGAACATGTTAATTTATACTTTAAATTCACATGTACTTTTCACAGTACTATTTGTTTGGCCTGTTTTATTTTTATTTCCTTACATCCATATCCAGTTTCTAGGGTCTCTATGTTTGTTTCTTTTCTATCTACATTTGGCTGTTCATCTACACTTGGCTCTTCTCCTAGCTCTGCTGATTATGTAGATCCCAATTAGTACCTCTCAGCTGCAGCCTCCTCACTGCTCATCCACTTGCTGCTTCTCAGATTCATCGTCACTTCCCTTTCTCTCATTTAAATCCTTCACAGACTCAGTTTCTTGAACAACTTTAGCAACTTTATGAACAGTATTAAGTGTTTAAAACCCAAAACAATTACCTAGTCACAGTTTCCTTTGCTCAATGTCCCTATTTAGTGCCCGCTCCCTGCAGTAAATTTCTGCAACTCAACGACTACGCTTTGTGCTGAGTGCATGGTTAAACAAGTCTGTTAAAAGGAAAATAATGACAATTAAAAAGAGGAAAGGAATGTGATGATGAGCAGATTGGCAAACTACACTAAATTTTGTCAAATCATGGAACTTTTAGTGTTGCCTCCCTGCCATACTGATGAATGTGATAGTAGGGAAATGAATTGTCCTGGAATTGTCCTGATATCCAGTGGTTTAATGAACTTTGACATTGTGCTCATGGACTTTTTCTGCATCGGTATCTATTTACCACCTTTTTTTTTCTGTGCAGCAGTATAGGCATTGCAAATACTACTTCCAAAGTTATGTGTTTCATAGAATTTTTTTTTTTATTATCACATGGTGGTTTGATCACAAAAGAGCCTACAAAAATCTTCTAATAGCACCAGGCCTCTAGCTCCTGATTCTCTGTCAGAATGGTTCTCTGTAAAATCAAATTTTGTAGCATGAAGTCATATGCCTCAGTTTTAGACTTGTCTTTTCCTCAGTTAACCTTATGCCCTGAATGCAAGTTTTTCCCTAAGGCTATCTCTCCAGTTAGCCTGTCAACTCGAATTTATTAGGACTTGGGAAATGGACATCGTCTTCTTTTAGCAGTCTTCACTACATAAATCTTCTTAGTTCTTTAAAGAATTCTTCACACCCTTTGGTTCCTGAATTAGAAGTGGACACTATGATTGACACTAGAAGCGACAAAAGTGCATTAATACTCTGAATCCATGGCTCTCTCCCTATGTTTTCAGCAATCCTTACAACCCTATATTGCTGGACAGAACAAAGTAGCTCTGTCAAAATGTTCTCCTCACTCTGTTTTGTAATAAACAAATGTCATTATGAAAAGGGCACACATCTAACATTCACTGTGAGTGTCTGTCAGTCATCAAGCAAGAGCTCTGCCCTGCTTGTTACAGAATGGCCCTTTCTGCAAACAAAAGGAGTGAAGGAACTCTTGAAAAGCTCAGCTCAGAGGTTCAGGTTTCTGATTTAAGGCCTAGGCTGGTACAGCACAGCAGAGAGTCCTCAATTCAGTTTCACTGAGAAAAAGGCTGTTAAGATGTGAGATGGTGCTTTAGAGAAAGCCAGGTGGTGTAAGAAAAATTAAAAAAAAAAAAAAAAGTATAACCACATAGGAAAAAAACACTCTGACATGAAAAGGTACAAAGCCAAACGGAAAACACAGAGAAGTGAATGGTAACAACCCAGCAAGAGTGAAGGTTGGCTGGTATGTTCCAGGCAGCTGGAGAAGTTGATGCTGCCTGACCTGACTGGTGACTGTCTGGCCAACAGACACAACCCAAGGGCCTCACTGAGGTGTGAGTATGTTAGTATTAAAAACTCTTCATTGGTGTCTCTCTGCTGTGTGCATTCATCCACAATTTGCTCTGTACTCAAGTCTGTACATCTTCCTTGCTCTGTCCCTCTGTCTGTGGTGGACATTGCCTGAAAAAAATGCAGAGAGGAAAGGCTAGATTCCAATCTAGAATGAGAATGCTGGCCTCTGAATTTCTTTGGGACCTGTGATTTAAAAATTCAAATCCCACACAAACTGAGGACTCAGATCTCCTAGCTCCAGGGGAAATATTCAGCTTGCTAGACCTACATATAAAACAGTTACCACCTATGTCACATAAATTGATATATGAGATATATATGAGATAAATATGAGAAACATAAATATTTAGAGCATGACCAACAAATCAGACTGTAGATCTGGCAGAAGAAAAAACTACAAAAAATGTTGAAATCCCACTTTTCTCTATCCAAACAGTGTTAGGCAGGCAGGAGGTAACTGTCTAAAAGCAGCCAGTTTGGCAGAGACAGGGTCAACAGTGGAGCCTCTATGGCACCCAGAATTAGAAAAAATGCAGAAAGGTTTTCACAGATACAGTGTCTGTGGAGGTCACAGGCAGATTTCCTGGCTCATTCTCCTGAATTTACACATAAATTTTGTCTAAAATGTCACTTAGGAACTTAAAATTATTTTTGGATTTCACCCCAAGTGGAGAAATGGTGCGCAAACAAATGCTTAGTCAGATGGCTGATTTTTGAGAAAAGGTTAGAAAAATGTGGCTAATTTAGCCTCGGGAAATGAATCCCACAAATATGACCTATATCAGAGAAAAGGTATATTGGCTGCAAACCAAATGGATATTAATTGTCCATGGACAAATTTAGCTTTGAGATTAGAAGATCTTCCTTGCCATTAGTGATTTGAAGTTTGGGATATGATACAAAAGGAGTGTGGTACAGAGAAACACAGTTAATTTCAATACATAATGTGATTGCCAACAAAATCACTCAATGATTCATGAAATCTTACCAGTGTTAAAAACTGAGTTTCTGTAATAGTAGTTATGAGCAGAATGGATTATATTAATAGTATTAAATAGATTCACAGAATTTAACTTTATACATAAAGGTATCTTTTATCCACCAACGAGAGATCATAGAAATCCCCAAAACCTGGTTCAGATAGATTTAAAGAATCAAATTAGAAAAAAAAAAAAGTAAAAATCCCTGCAGAATAAAGAAGTTTGTCAACAGAAGGAGAAAAGGATTATCTTTTTAGTTTAAGAATGCTTTCTTTATTTGCTAAAGTCACAATCAAGATGAGATTGTTATCTGAACAATGCAAAACAAAATGCCATCTTTTATTTTCTTCTCAAATAAAGAGTTTCAGTATGTGATTGAGGAAGATCAACTTATATCAGCATCTCATTATTGTTACTAATTGTTTATTTTTAAGTCATCACAACTATGAAGTAAGTTATTCTCAATGATCTCTTTTTCTTCCACGAGAAGTGAGAAAGGAAGAGAGTTGCAAATACTGCAGCAGACTATCAGAAGAGTACAGAGGAATTGGTGTTTCTCCCATGTGTCAGGAATTATCTATTCCTTAACTTTGGTAGGGGTGGGACTGCTGAATATTTCACTCCATAATGTAAAGATGAAATACAGAATATGACAACATAAAGATGACCTACTTCTTTAAGTGATGACAATTCTGAAATGGGCATACCCTTACCTTATTTGAAGATACATCTTAGCACCTTCAGAAAAAGCTCAAATTTTGTGTATTTTCAGCAACTGCTCTGTTCTATGGGAATTTATATTTTAGCAATTAAATTTAATAAATAATGGGATTTTTATATGTATAGTGTCTGTGTATACTTTAATTTCCCTTAGCTATTTGGCTGAAGCCCCTTAGAGGCTTAGAATTAGGCTGTCAATGCACAAAAATGTATCCCTAGTGTATATATACACCATCACAGATGCAAAAGGACCAAAGCTGTGGAAAAATAAATGTTTTTTCATTGAGGAGAGGGGAACATCACTGTATTTGTTTTTACTCTGCATCTGTCTGTACTGTAATATGTTTGTTGCTTTTTTCCATGCATCAGTATAACAAGATGACTAAAAGCCCTCCTTTGCATTGGGAGGTTTAGCTGTAGGGGTTCTGTTGCCCAAAAAAAAGGCATGACCCTTCCTCCTCAGTCCTGCATGGAAAAATTCCCATCAAGCTCTTTACTACCCCGGGTGACCACTTCTTCTCTTACCATGGCAAAAACAACCCCAGTGAAGGAAAAAATAATAAAGTGGATACAGGCTTCATTTAAAGGCCAACTTTTTGTTTATTAAACCTTTATGGTAGTTTTGAATATTGACTTTTACAATGAAATACACATGAAAATCAGCTTTCTGTCCTTACACATCAATGACCATATAATCTTCTTGTTATCAGTTTTCTAATCTACAAAGCCCATCTCAGAATGGCTTCAGTATTATTTTGGTATCTCATTTCACTCACAAAAGCCACTGCAGATAGAGAATTTACTTGCAGGATAAGAAGATAATAGTTACATTCACAAACATATTTCAGTGTATATCTGATAATCAGATTCAAATAAAAGTTGTTGCAATGATATTCTCTTTCACAGGTGCTTTTAAGGAGATTCCCAATTAGATGACTCAAACACTGTCAGTTTGCTTGCATATGTGACAAACGACCACGCTGTTGTGCATTAATTAATAGCAGCATATGACTTCTATTTGTGCTATTCTTAACTTGCTTTGATAGAATTTTAGTTCTTAAAGGTCTATGTAGTTCATAAAGGCCAAAGAAATCCAAGGCTGTAGTAGTGTCTGAAGTCATAATTTTATGGTAAAAATACAGTTTTATTAAATAGTTATTTTATAAACCACTTTAGTCTGAGTTTTAAAAATGTTAGGCTTTTGTAATCCATCTTGGCTATATGTAGATGTTGAGAAGTCTCACTATGCTCCTTTGCACCCTTTATTACAACATGATCAAACAATAACTCCCTTCTGTGCCTTCTAGCAGCTGAATCACAATTCCCCACACAATTGGTCAGCAGAATATGTGAGTATTCCCATCCCATCATCTCTATTATTTGTTCTGAACTGACAAAATATCTAGTGTCACAGATGGCACTAAAATAACAAACACCACCATCCCCTGAAGAGTTTGTGGTCTATTCAGTTCTGTGTTCAATGCTGACCTTTCACAGACAGTCTAGAGAAAATTGTCTTTCTTCAAAAACTAGGGCTTAGCTATGGAACTATATTCTGTAGCAAAAAGGAGAACTGTTCTATTTATTACATCTCATAATGCATATTTAGTTATAAACTAGAAATGTGACCTTTCTATCTGAAGCTGAATGGATTATATATATAAACACCTTTAACATTCTTTCTAATGACCCTTTATTTTGGTCATCCAAATGGAAATACAGAGGCAACTGATATACATCATTGCTCTGAAAAGTCATTTTGCGTTTTGTTTGCTCTTGCAAATCAGATAATCCTAAAACTAACATGTGCAGTTCATCCCAGCAATATGCTTTGCAAAACCAAAAATCTCTGCCAAGAGATTGAAATGTGTCTGTCCTTTGTCCCTCTTTTATCTATTAGTGCACTGAAAGTTCATTTTATAAAGAGGGTTCTGCATGTTCCAAGTGAAATGGTATTGAGAAAGACATAAATACTTAAAAAATAAATACTTAACTGAGAGGCTAAAATTATGACCCAGCTACTCGAATTCACTCAGAAGGCTCTGGGGTATAGTCTCCAGGTACATGTTGGTGGGCTGACTATTGTACCTATTCCTGGTTAGGGAGAGAGCCTGCAGCAAACTCTGCTCCAGAAAACCTCACTTCAAGGATGAATTTGAGATTTGCTCAGAGTCTACACTAAAGTCTAAAGATAAACCTTTCTTAAAATAGTAGCCTGAAGAAAGGACCGAAATCTGTAATCTGATACTTAAACAAATGGTCTGATTTTTGAAAGCTTTAAATACCTGAAGACACTTCCACTGACTCCCACTTTTCAGTTCATCTCTTCTGCTTGAATCTTTTTAATCAGAAACACAGTGTACATATCTGTTTTATCACCAAAGTTTATTTTACATGGCTTTATCATTTCCCTTTATTAGCAAAGATTTATGTATAATGTTTGCTTTCACTGTCATGTGAATGATATCTGAATCCTTTAGGTGCCCGAAAATGAGTGGGACAGGCAAAGAAACAAGCAGATGAAAAAATGGGGGATGATTCATAGAGGAAGAAACACACTATTCTCGAGGAAAAGAACACAGGTCCAGCAGAAAGTGAATGAAAGTCCCTTACCTGGCTTTGGAAAACGATATTAATTATATGGCTGCAGATACAATTAGAAATTTGCATGCAACCATTTTCTGACACACTGGCAGCTGCCATGGCAGTAAAGAGATCAAATAAGTAAACAAAGGAAACATAGGACATCTGTGCAGAATTTGTCATTAGGTGTGGCCATTTTCACTGATAAGAGGCAAAATCCCAAGCTTTGAGGCAATGCAGTCCAAAGTCTAGGGAAAGGTAAGGGACAGATGAGGTGCAGGTGCAAAAGGGAAAACTCAAGTTTTTTATTCTCTTGGCTTCATCCTCCTTTGAGGTTTTTGCTGATCAGCCTTTAGGAAGACTGTGGTGACACGTTTTAAGTGACAATAATTTTTCCTGTTTGTCCTGCTCATTGTTTTGACCTTGCACTTTCCTGCCTACAATTTTGCCTTTGTGCCACCACACGATAGAAAATACTGAAAAGATAAAAAGGAATATACCATCTAGTCAGCAAGAAAATCCTGACAAAAACTGTAACTCAGAAAAGGGGACCATGCAGTGTTCTCCCATAGTTTGGCAAACATAGTTCTCCCATAGTTCGGCAAACATAGTTCTCCCATAGTTTGGCAAGAATTAAAAATAAAACACTTTTCTTGGAAAACTTCAGACCAATATTCATTAAAAATTCTTCTCAATATTTCCTACAGAGTGCAATCTGTTTAAAAGCATAACATGCTGTGATGCTACAGTATGACTTAAAGGCAACGTTTTCTTGGTGTTTAATGCGCAAATAAATACAACATACCTCAGCAAATTATGCAAAGAAAATACCAAATAATCTAAACCAATGTAAGTCTACCAAAAACAAAAGTACTGCTAACTCTCAATATAAATATTAAATATGAGAGGAAAAGACAGATTTTTACTGCCAGGGGAAGAAAAAACAGTGAAACATGGGGAGTTGGTTTTTCTGTCTCTTTCGTGTCAATAAATCTGTCATAGCTCCCTGGAAGGAAGGGCAAGACCCCAAAATATTGAGTTGAACTATGTATTCCATTTCCCAATGGACTTGCAATGCAAGCAATAGACACATTATGCTTGAATTTTATTTGTTTTACCCTTCTAAAATAAGGTTTTTCACATGTGTCAAAATACACACAGTACTGCTTTAGTGACTATATAGTGGGAAAAAATCCCTACACAAATAAAGAAAAATGAGGTGCCTCCAAAATCATCTCCTTGCATTCCTTAGTTGCACTTTCACTCCTTTTTGATATTTTCAGAAGGAAAAAGAATCCTCTCAAAGCAACTAGTCAGCTCAGGTTTAATACTTATTACACAATTACTTTTAGAGTTTAGCTGATTCAGAATTTCCCCTTGATGAGAAGACAGAGGATCCTTCCACATATCTTCAAAAATTTTTCATGAATGGGGCAAATCAATAATTTTACACTCATATTTGCATGAGTGATACACAGACATCCACACACATATGCATGTATGCAGCACACAGGAAGCCAAACCAACTCACTCACTACATTCAAGGAGTTTTATTTCCAGAAGGAGTCATTGATTCTTTAATGCCAAAATCCTTCTAGTTTCACCAAGAGTTTTTCATTCTCAACCTTTTAACATTTCTTAGAAAGATACCCAAATCTATGTGGGGGAACTTCTCTATCTTCAAAGATTATTGTTCCAATAATTGCTCTATCCATTGAATTTTTTTACATGTTGACTCCTAGATGGCATAAAATTGCAAAGAAAAAAAAAAGAAAGCTAGTGAAAATATGAATTTTAATTAGACTTGTCTTTCAAAAGAATTATTTTAAAACTTTAAAACTATAATCTTCAAAGGAAGTGATGCAAGACGATGCATGTGATACAAACTCAGCACTTTCCCACACCATGTAGATGAACTGTAAATGGATGTTAGACTCACAGTCCCTTTCAGCAACAAGTATCACAGTGACTTTGTCATGAAAATAGCTTCTGTTTCAAACTACACAAAATTCTACAACAATAATGCTAAAAATATAATAAATATGGCTCTATTTACTTTGAAATCACACATTTTCTATTTGCATCAGGTTTACTATTATTATTATTATTATACATAATGTTGTATTTGGGTTTTTATTATTATTACTATTATACATAATGTATTCATGCTTAATAGTCACAAGACTATTGTGTGACAAAACCTTATGTCAGGTTTGACAAACATTATTCTTGTGGTTAATATTTGTATCATTCTTACAATGTCAGCAGAAACTGCAAGGAAGCTTAACTTTTATCTTGAAACCATGGCCTGTCTTGAACCATGTTTTAAAAGGGTGTTTGATGGCAAAGTGTCCTCAGTGAAACTTTTAGATAAACTGAACATTTTTGAAGAATTTTAGAAATATTTTAAAATACTATTAATAGAAAGTGTTACTGCATTCTAAAGCTAAATTCTCTTTTTACTGTCATTTCAGAAGCAAGCAGTTTTCTTACTTTAGTTCTACATCCAAAAGATTAACATCTGTCTCAAAAACAAACAAAAATTTTAATTCTACAAGTCTTGGACTGAATTCTATATTTTTATCCCTTATTAAAAAACTCAAAATGGCAAAAAATAACATAAATAGCAAATAAACAAATAAGAGCAACATTCATTTGAAATTTTATGTTGTCAGATGTGTTGCTGTGATTCAAATTAGACTGATCTTATTTTCTCATTAAAAGTCAATTTTCAAGTCTTGATTAATTTTGAAGCATTTGCTCAATCCTTGAAACACTCTTTAAAAGAACCTGTTTACATCATAGATAACATGATCCAATCCTCACTCTTCCAGGATGAGCGATACTAATGTCAGCTTCTAATTAATTTAATTGTATGTTCCCTTATAAGTCAAGAACAAACATCTGGAGATAAAAATGACAAAGAAGTCAATAGCTCTTAGTGATTTGATGAAAAGTGAAAAGTAAAAAAAAAAAACCAAAAAAAAAAACACCTCCCAAAAAACCACCCCAAAGCCCAAAACTTCCTCCTTCATAAGTTTTGTATTACTTTGTTCCTTTCTTCCCTCTAGTCATATAGGAAGGTGGGAGGGAGGAAGAAAAAAAGGAAGGTGGAAAAGTAGCTGAACAGCATTTTTTTGTTTCTGGAAAAAATTATTAATGAAAAGTTGTGTTCATCTCTTTTCTCTGGGCTATGAAAGCCCACATTTGGCCAATGGAATTCTGATGATTAAAGCAAACTGAGGGTCTTACCCAGGTAGCAACTCAACTTTTCTGTGTAACAATCCTGAACAAAAATGTAACAACCACTTTCATTGTTCTTTTATTCTTCTTCAGAGACAGACCCACAGTTTTATGCTATTTATAACCTCTCCAATCACCTCAGGATAGTCCTGTAATGAGTATCTAAACCCAATGAAATAACATTTAAGAAAAAAAAAAAAAACGAAAAAAAACTCACCACACCAAACTAAAAAAAAAATAAAACAAAACAAAAAAACCAAAAAAACCCAAAAAAACCAAACAAAAGAAAACCTCAAAAAAACAAACAACGACAACAACAAAAACCTCCAAGATCAAAACCGTGGAATAGATTTTGTTGGTGATCTGTAAAGCTCCTTATTTTTCTTAAATTATCACAATTTTCAGAAAAAAATCTCCAAAATAAATTAAAAAGCCTAAACCAACCAAGCAAACAAAAAAACACACATAAACCAACTAACCAAAAATACCTACCACCACTGCCATGAAAAAAACCCCAAAACCAAACCAAAGCAAAAAAACACAGCAGTCTTTTAGTAACATCATTCAAAATAATTTTTTAGTTCTTGGCTTTGTGGCACCTCAACAATTTAGCTACTTTATTTTCACCTTAGTTCATAATTTATAAAACCACAATACAATTTGGGGTTTTTTTTCCTAAAGAAAGGTATCTCTAGAATAGAAACTTACTCATAGTTTTATGCAACTACATAGCTTAAATTAGGAATTCTCATTTACATTCTTTTTTTTATTTTTAAATCATATATATCGTGCATGCCAATTAAAAAAAAAAACAAACCCAACTTTTAGTAAAGTAGACATCTGCCTCAGTAAAAACAAAAAAAAAACATCAACTATATCACAATTTTATAGAAATTTTAAATAACCTCAGAAAGCAAGAGCCTTTGTCAACATGGGTTATGCAGAGCTGCAGATAGAAACGCATGAAGAGTGTATTATAGTGATCATAACTCCAGATGTATGGCACAGAGAATTCAAATTACATCCTGAAACACAACAGAAATTATCATATCTCTGTTACAGTCCATGTAATCAATTCCCAAGCCTTTGACACCAGAATAACATGCCGTGTGCTTGTAAAATGAACCATTTATGGAGCTCTCTTCAAAAAAATATCTCTAGGCAATGAAGTGGAAAGTTCACATCTGTCTTGAAGGGCAAAACTGGAAGCAGTTTGCAGCGTGCAGAAGTGAATTTTTTTGCACATCAAAGCAGTTAAAATTATGTTCTCCAATCATCTGCATTTAATATAAAGCCAGTAATTCAGAAATAATATTTTTTTCTTTAAAATGGCACTTGGATGCAATAATTTTAATTATTCAGCAAAAACAACTAAGCAGATTTCTTTTCCCAAAAATCTTGAGTTTCTACGGCTATGTTTTCAGATACGATGTAGTATAAATTCTGAATCATGTAAGCCAATTAAACAAATTAATTGCAAGAGAAAGGTGTTTATACTGATATCTGTAAAAAAAAGCAAAATTGTGCAAATACTAATTCAGCTGACTATTTGTTCTATAGTGATGTTTGGGAAGTGAAACCATACCCAAAATACCTACCTAGGTTCATAAAATTCGCCACTCTTAAGTTTTTGTAAGAGATCTTATTGTTGATGGAACATTTATCTGTGCAATGAATCTGACAGATTAATTTTATCTTGAATCATTCATTTATTAATATTTTGTTTCAATATCCCTTATTATGCTACATTGGCACTTAGAAAAAACATTATCCTTTAATGCTTCATTAGCTACTTTTCCATCATAGTTAAAAATGTACATTACAACTATAATGTATTACAGTTAATCCATAGCTCACTCATAGTACCAGTTCTTTTCAGTTCTCCCTTTCTAATAGAGTATTTGCCCAATAAATTCTTCATGGGACATTGCATCTTATTGAACTAATTCGTACATGGTGCATAATATCGCCAAAATGTTCCTTAGAAATTACTTATGGGAATAATATTGCTGTCAATAATCATTAATGAATTTAATTGACAATTTTGATCATGCAAGTATGAAAACAAAGCACTATCTGGCACAAAATTGAGTATTTTATGAGAAGTTTATCTAGGTAATTGCAGAATAAAGGTTTGCCAAATAATTGCAGTCAAAATTTTATCTAGGTAATTGCTGAACACACAAAGTCAGAAGTCTGTTTTTGTTGGGTTTTAAGTAAAAACATTCCCTGAATTAAATCAACAAACTACATGAACTGATTTAAAAACACACTAATAAAAATAGGAAATGGTTTAAGAGTTTAACAAAAACTGAATAAACCAGCAAAACTAGAAAAGTTGTGGAAAACAGACTGTGCCACAATAAAAGGCCTGACAGGATGAGTGCTCACAGGCATCACTGAGAAGACCTGGGAAACCCAACTGCTGGAGGAAGAACAGCAAAACCCAGAGGACTTGGGTAGCTCCAAGTTAACAAAGTACATATTTTACTCGCGTTCCATCAATAATGATCCTTCTCAGAAAAAAAAGAACATTTAAACAAGAGGAAATGATTGCTGCTCTATTTATCATGATTTGGTAACTACTTTGTGTTCTATAACAAGAGTATGTATGGTAAAAATACAATTAAAGAAAAATGCTCCTCTGTATGACTGGCTAATGTGCCTTTAGATCTTCCTCTCTAAAACCTGGTGAACTCTCTAGGAAGTTGTGTTTGCTAGTTTGATTTGAAAAATACGTCATTGTACAAGGTTTCTGTCTGCCAAAGCAGCAGCTGAAAAATGATCACAGAAACACAGAAGTCCAAATATAGATTTTTAAGAGTTTCTTCTAAATATGAATCTGTTTTAATCAATATGTCATAAAATGAAACCATTTTGTCAAAAGGACTATCCAGATCATGTATGCTTGATAGAGTCTTTTGTGTGACCACTTAGGAAATAAACTCACTGAGTTTTCCAGAATTTCTGGAGATAAGAGAATGTTACACTCAGTGTTAATAAAAAGACTATAAGTAGATAAAAGACATAAATGAAGTTCTAGAAATTATTAAAAGTCACATTAAATACAATGCAGCATTTCAAACTCAAGCTACTTTTCTAAAATCCCACTCAATAACGTGCATGTAGTTTATATTTGCTGCCCCAAAACATCCACAACCCTTCTCAAGCTGACCCAGATTGATTCTACTTGGTTTAAACTCTCCATGCTTAGCTAGAAAGTGTCATAATCTTACATTTTTTTTACAATGATAAAAGGCATAACATATTTCTAAAATATCTTGTGAAAAAACTGCATGGCCACATTACATTTTTATAATCTGCGCATATTTTTAATGAGCCATTTAGAAACAGCTAAGGGGAAAAGAAAAAAAACACTGTAGAATGAGCAGAGTAAGAGAACCTGGAAAATGCCATTTGAGGGCAACAGAGAGATTGCATGTTAGGAAACTCAGAGAAGTGGTACATATTTTGTGCTACTTTCCATTCTCATCACAGCTTGATGATTTTCACCAGAAAAAAAATTAAGTTTGTGATATTTTCTGTTCTCATTACAATCTATGTGACAAGAAGGCATTATGAATTTTCTTTGCCTTTTACAATCATTTTTACAAGAATAAATTATACCAGCATTCATGGCTCACAGTTTATCACCCTGAGCACTAGATCCATTAGGTAGATAAGCAGTATCTGATTTTAATCTCACATTTACCTGGTGAGATTTACAAGTGTCCTCAGTAAAACTGAGACCTTTGTCAATTTATGCAAATGTCATGCCAGATATAAGTAAACATGAGGCTAATCTACAGAGTTCAGATGCAAAAAGCCCCCAGCGAATCTGGTGGCACAAAAGGTGAGGTGCAAATAAATATTTATCGTTCCCTTCTTTAGCCTTTCTGTCTGATCTAGGCTATTTATTGCAAGATATAGACTCAGTTTCTAAAGACCTGTTTTATGTTTTCTAAAACATTATTCCTTTTTCAGACTCCACCATTCTTCCTTCTGTCCTGCACAGATGATGACATGCTGCACTTAGACACTTTGCTCATTTCAGGATGTCAGAGTCCTGCTCAGACTTCAATTCACAATGCTCGTAAAAGAAAGAAACATTACAGCAATCTGTGGAATAGTCAAAATGTAATTGGAAAAGGTATGATTTATTTTAGACTTTTAAGTGAAACAGACAATAGCCCAGCAATTGACCTTTGGTTTAGTGTCTGTATTTACTCTTGCTCCCTGCTCACATTAATTTTGAGGAAATCCAATTTTGTATTTGTAGAAAAAGAAATGTCCCACAAGTTTGATGATAAATGTCATAAACTCCAGCGTTCTGTGGTATTCCAGAAAAATGGCAGAAAACAATGTATAGATAATTTCTTCTCTATGAATATGACTCTTACTAAGGCTTTTTTTAAAATTCTACATAGGGACAATTTGCCCAACCTAAACATCAGGGTTAAAGAAAAAATTTGCATAAAATCCAGTTAGCTTTCTAAAAATGTTGTAATACAATCATTATTTCTCCTCCAAAAAGATATCTGAATGATAAAAACTCTCCAGTCTTGATGTGGTAAAGGGCATTTGCTGACGTGCACAATACACATCTAGACGAGATGCACAGTGGTGACTGCTGTAAAAATCAAAAACTCTTAATGTACTTCAATGCACATCAATAATTGCCAGTGCAAAAAAAAAAACACCAATAAATCCTGACAGGAACCTTGAGGTTATGTGTTTCCCATAAAATACCTCTGAACAGTTAAAGATTCATTGTGATTTAAGGTTGGTCTGTTGAAGTTCACCCTAAACAGATGACTTAAAATTAAGATACAAAATATTGCAAGGTAATCAAACTGTGATTTTTCACAGAACCTCTGAAAAAAATAAGAGAAGGATTAACTATTCCTTGAATATAGCAGACTTTAATTAAAGTTATTCATATCTGTTCAGCCCACAGTGGCTAAAGAGCATACTTAACATGCTTTGTGTGGGGTTGTGTATGTTTGCTTACCCACAAATTTTAATCTTCTAGGTCTGTAGTCTACTAGTATTCATCACACAACCTTGATAGAAAAATGAGATATTTTAATTTAATACATGGACTCAACATAATCTTAATTGGAATCAACTCCATTTTATAAATAGTTAATTTGGCAGATCCCACCTTATTACTGAATAAAAAGGACGATGGAAAAAAATATTTGAAAGTGCTAGAAGGACAACTTTTGAAGGCTGCTCAGCTTCTCTTCTGGAAAAAACAAAAAAGAGCAAAGAACCACAAAGCTAAATCTATCTCCCCCTCTTCAAGTATACAAATGCCATCTGAGCTAAAAGAACAGATGTCAGTGGGACATTAATTTCACCTCACTTGAAATACCTGACAATATACCTGAGCTAGGTACAACTGACTTTACCAGATATGAAAGAAACATGCCTCTCACTAACACAAGACATTGTCTTATTTATCTGTCTTAAACTTTAATACAACACAGGCTGAAAAGATTTTAAGAGAGAAAATTATATGTTGAATCTGTACCCTGCTTAGCCATCACAGCATTCCTCTCATGGTACGAGTCCTGTTGTTTTGTGCCATCAGTCTCCCTAATGGGCAGAGCTCCATGGCCACACCTGAAAACAAATGGGTCGATGGTTGTTCTCTAAAACTGAGTTCAAGTGGCACAGCAGAGCTCCTGTCTGGAAGGCTTTACTAGCCCTTTCCCTCAAATGCAATTCAACCCAAACCAGAATGATTCCATCCAGACTGCCTGTGGGTAGTATTTTGCAAGCTATTATGCAAATTATGACCATCAATTCACCTGTATTATTATAAGTTGTTACGTGCTAAAAATATGCCAGGAAACATGTAATGATCAACAGTACAAGCAACTTCAGTCCATAACTTGTTCCACAACTCACTATTAGTTTACTAGGAGTTTATATTGCTTATGGTCTCATTATAGCCATCGTGTTGGGCAAGAACATAATTTCAATACACCAGTAATTTTTTTTAAATTATTTTTTAAATATTTCAATGTATTCAGGAGAAATCTATGTTTTAAAAGACTGAAGGGAATATTTATATTTGATCAGCTTCAGCACTGTAGCTGAAAAAAAACCCAGACAGATTCTTCCTACTAATTAAAGAATAGAGTTTGATTCTGAATGAACACCATGAATGTGTCATATTTAATTTGACACATATTAATGATAAGCTCTAAAACAGCATAGCATAGATTATTTGCATTACTGATCAACTCTTTTAAGAGTGTAGTTTGGTAATTACTACAATTTGCAAATTGGTACTTAATAGTAAGTTCTTATACTTCCATGTTGTTCAATCCTGTTTAATTCTACAATTTGCTCTTATGAACAACATTTTGCAATTAATTATAAGCTAGTTTTATGTCTTTGGGAGCTTTTCCATGATTTTCAGACTCCATTTTCATGCAGGATCTGTAAGTGAGAATCTTTATTAAGTTCATTATTTTAGATACCTGTACTGAAAAGGATCAGAATCTTGCAATTGGCTCTTACTATTATAACCATTATTTGAAATCGGGATTTGAATTCTGTGGGGTTAATCTGTCTCTAGCATATGTAAATTTAAGCCAAACTCAGGAATGAAATGACATTAAGAGCAAAGTGCCAAATGTAAAAGACAAACCACATTGCTCAGTTTAGCTCTCTAATACATGATAGCATAGAAGAAATTCTAGACTTAACTTGCAGAGTTAGAGTTTCTATTAGAAGTAAATTCTGTTATTCAGGAAAAAACTCCAAAACAACTAGTACAAACCAGCCAAAAAAATTCCTCCAAAACCAGCTAACTAACCAACCAAGCGACCAAAAAAAAAAACCACGCACCCAAAAAAAAAAAACCAAGCAACCAAAAAAAAAACAACCAAACAATGCCCCCAAACACAACAACAAAAACCCAACAAAAAACAAAAACCAAAAAACAATAAAGCAACAAACAAAAAACCACCCAAACCCAATGCCCAAAAAAACCCCAAACCAAACAAAAAAAAAAAAAAACCACAAAAAACCCAACCAAACAAAAAAACTCAAAAAACAGCCCACAGCCAAAACCAACCCACAACGAAGAAGAAGATGATAACCTTGGCTACCTGTCTGAATAAATATACAACAGGTAAAGGAAGACTTTAGTAATACGTTCATATAATTTGGAAACCCTGTCAACTATGAAGAGTGAAAAATTCAATGACTAATTCAATGACTAAAACAATGACTAAAACAACAACTCAAGAGTGTCAACTACTGGGTGTGAGGGCTTAAAAGCAAGGGAAGAATATGGAGTTGAACAAGTAAAGCAAAAGTTTCTGGATTTCCAATTACAGATATTATTTAAAATTTATTTCTCCATTTTCTATTGATTCATTTAACTATCCCAAATTATTCTGCAACATTAAGAGAAACATATTTTGGAGTCTCTTTTTCAGAAACATTCATGTATTATTGTAAGTCCACAAGCCTTCAGCTCCAGAACATATCTGTAGCATAGGCCATTTCTCTCTATGGAAGTTTTATTTCATTTTATTTAATTCACTCTTCTGGGATAGCAACCTTCTTGACAACATGCTGTTTTGTCAGGTTAGTCGTGGCTCATTGAAATGAAGTTCACTGAGAAGTTCAGAGGTCACTGAAGAGCAGAGAGTCAACAATGTATTTTTTTCACAGAATTGATTCTGACTTAAGGTAAAATTCAAATCAGCTTTACAAGTAAACTCAGAGACACACAGGCATCAGCTTGTATTTTATGTGGCTTTACAAGAGATATAACTATGGTCATAAGTCATATTTTAAAAATACATTAAAAACTGTAATAAAAAAGGCCAGATTTACTAGTCTACATTATCTAGTTCACGTGTAGGGTACACCTTTTAGAGGATACCACTACACAGAACAATAAACACTGAAAATATTTGAATATTTACCTTTTTTAATCTGTCTGCAAACAGTATGAATTTACAATTCCCATTACAAATCAGAGCTAAACTAGTATATTCTTATAGCACAAAACCTGCAGAATCCAGTAACACTCGCAGCATTCATAATCAAAGGTGAATCAGGATGAATAGAAAGTGTGATTAGGCATCTTTGAAAACAGTTTGCAAGTGCATAGTGTCTTACTGAGAGAGTGCACTGTTTTTTATGTCTGACATGCCACAAAATGCAATTTCCCAGTAATTCATAGGAAGAGAACACTTAGCTTCAACAGGGAATATGCCAAAGAAATTACTGGATTCTAGGGAGAGATTAATGTTTAACATCTCCTTTGTTATTTCTCAGACAAGTCAGGGTTTTTGGTTTTTTTTACCCCTGTAGAAAGTGACTGACAGAAGCAGGGTTTCACTGTTTGAGCCATCTGCTGATATGCTTTAATGGAGTTTGAAAGAGTAATTCACACAGACTTCTTGCTGTTGAGATAGGGTCAGAGGAAATCACTTCAGACTACAGAAATTTCTTGCTCACTTCTGCAAGAGGCAAATGAAATCTAAGGTTTCTTTGGGGTACAACAGGACTGGAATCACTGCCCTGTTCGTGGAGATGCCCAGGGCTTGAGTCACTCTGTGACATAGTCCCACCTGAATCAATTGAGTGTTATATCATAAAATGCTTACTCATTGACATGAACACTATTCTAAATGGGTAAAAAAGGAATATGATAAACATTTCTCTAGTTCCTATGGTCTGAAAGAGACAAATTGTCTGTATGATCCATTTTCAATAAACAATTGTCAGCATTTGCTCTAAATCATCAAGAAATTACTATATATTAATGCGGCCTTGGATATCAAAGAGCTACACTTAAATTTTTGAATGTAAATAGAATTAACTCATTTTTACAATGTTAATTATGTATGAAAATTATAATCCTAAAAAAAAAATTAATTAATCCACTCCAGACTTCATGGAAATATGAAGAATCAACCTTCACTTGAATCAGGTAGAGATTGAATATCAAATTCTGTCTTCTAAAGCATTCCAGAATCTCTAACCTAGGACTATTTTGTAAAAGTCTAGAGATTAAGGTAGTAAAGGCTTCTTGCACAATTTCAAATGAATCTTTCTCCAATGTTTTTGTCATGCCTAAAGTCTGAAATCTTTTTGTTCCTATAGTTTTTATAATTACTGCCCAACTGTAATCTTGCCTTCTTGTTTAGGCAGCATTCAGAAAATATTAACTCACTTCCACTCTAGAGAACTTATTTGATGTTTATTTAAGCATTTAATTTTATTCAGCAACATTTCCATTAAAGATAAAGTCTTCAGACAGTCTCTGTCTCACTGACATGCACAGAAAGAAGGAGGAAGAAAACAGTGAGAGGAAAAGATAAGTGCAGTAAGAATTTCCATTTCCAGAAGAGTGTTATGAAAAGCACTGATTAATCTCATGTGTCTGAAGTGACAGCCAATGTGCAAAGAAATGATTACTTAACACTGAGAGAAATTGTCAACCAACAGGACACTTAAGGAATATTTTTGTGGTGCTCAGAGATTAACTGACAAACTGCTGTATAGGAATGGGAAATGTGTATGTCCATGTAAAGAAACAGTTTTTTTTACCATTGAAACACTTTTTTGAGTGATTCTTTCTGGGGAAAATACTTCAAAATAAATAATGAAAATGTGATTTCTTCATATTGCCAGAATGTGAAAGAGCCACAAACACTGAAGTGCAAGACACTATCTTCTACTGAGAAGCCTTTCACTTAAACACATGCATTAACACCCCAAAACACAGAAAAGGAGCTGGAAGATATGAGCCAGTATCTACAGGAGACCTTTGCCTTCTGGACTGCAAACAAGTAAGCACAGAATGATACTCTAAAATGCTTGAAATGGTATTAGGTACTTGAGTTTAGTCACCTTAATCCTAGTCTAGAGTTCTGAGTTTATATTATCAAGAGCTCACACTAAAGTGGACTCTTAGTGGCATCTCTCTAGGACACTGAATTCCCTCTCTAGGCTCCATCAGGTGGTTTGACTGGATCTTCACTTTGATAGGAGGCTGGATACCTAAATTTATGTCAACTAAATTTAGAGATAGGGATCTTTATCTGAATCCTACCCAGTGTCAAGGGACACAGTGAGAACCAGGAACAGAACAGAAAAACTCAGAATTTGATCCAAAATCATTGTCATTTCTTCATTTAAATTTGTATTAAAAATTTACACCTACTATAGTATAACCTGTGACTTCAAGATATAAAATAAAAATCATAATATTGCTGAGTTAAAAGGTTCAAGTATAATTCAAAATGAGAACAAACAGACCCCAGCAATGATCCTACAAATGGTGACAGAAAATAAGTGAATAAATGCAGTCTCACAAGTCTTACTATTATTTGCCGTAAAAAGTAGTTACATTTCCACTTCAACTTCTGTTTATGAAGCAGTAGTGAAAAACTTGATAGAAACATCCTAAGTTACGGAAGAAAACTCCTACAAGTGTTTATACACAAGGATTCGCAAACATCAGTGAACACAATCATGATGTGGTGCTTAACAAAGAAGTTCTCATTAGATAAGCTCATGTAACTACCAGCATGTGTACTTTCAACCCACTGCATTACAAATTAAAACACAATAGTTCCTTGTGATTACACTATTTCTACCAATGTTTAGTCTAATACATTTTAATACAAAGTAAGGATAAGCTGAGAATATCATTATAAGCAATCAAGTTACTGCTTGCTGAACTTAGCTTCCAACGTAGCCACACCACATGACTAAATGTTCATTTCCATTCTGACTGAATTTTAAAATGCTTTACAGTCATATTTTTGGTCACATTTGTAACAATTAAATTTGTCTTATCATCAGTTAATGTTGTTATGATGACATAAGCTAAATCATCAAAATGTCATACCAATTTCTTTCCAGTCATTTAACAGTGGAGATTCAATATAGAATCATAGAAATGTTCAAGTTGAAAAATAGCTTTAAGGTCATGGAATCCAACTGTTAAACCAGCACTGCCAAGTCCACCACTAAACTATGTCCTCAAATGTTACATCTAAACGTCTTTTAAATACCTCCAGGGATGGTGACTCCAACACTTCCTTGGACAGCCTGTTCCAATGCATGACAGCACTTTAGGTGAAGGAATTTTTCCTGACAACCAATCTAGACCTCCCCTAGTGCAACTTGAGTCTGTTTCTTGTCATTCTATCACTTGTCACTTGGGAGAAGAGACCAATCCTCATCTCACTACAACCTCCTTTCAAGGAGTTGTGGAGAGTTAAAAGGCTCCCCTTAAGCCTCCTTTTCTCCAGAATAAAGACTCCCAGCTCCCTCAGCTGCTGCTCATCAGACTTGTGCTCCAGCCCCTTCCCAGCTCTGTTCCCTTCTCTGGACACACTCCAGCACCTCAATGTCTTTCTTGCAGTGATGGCTCTCAACCAGCATCCCCAAGTCTTTTTCCACCAGGCCGTTTTTCAGCCACTCATCCCCAAGCCTGGAACATTGCATGGAGCTTTTGTCACCCAGGGGCAGGACCTGGCACTTCAACTTGTTAAACCTCATATCAATGATGCTGGCCCATTGATCCTGCTTGTCCAGATCCCTCCAGAGCCTTCCTACCCTCCAGATCATCAACATTCCCATCCTACTTGGTGTCATCTGTGAATTTACTGAGGATCCACTCATCGAGTAGGGTGGTACTTGAGTACATGGATAGGTACCACAGCTTTGGTTTGTCAAGCTGCTACAATTCAACTCACATCTCACATAATCATGTGTTTTAGAACTTAATCTAAAACAACTTAGTCTTTTACCAAGCAATTAGTTTGGATAAAATGATCCAGTGAAGGAATTGGTCAAGAAAAAAACTAAAATCAAATATGATAAATATGGTATAATGCATCCAAACCACTCTTCTGTGATGAAATTGGAATCAAACAACTGCATGCTGATGATCTGTGGCAACCAGACTTAGTTATCAAGCTCCTTGGGGTACCTATATCTTAATTAAGATAGATACTGAGCCTAGGTCACTTAGGATCAATAAAAATTTTCTTGAACCAATAGACTCACTAGCTGACATTATAAACTATAAAAGTGTTTTAAAAAGCAAAGTTATTCTGTATTTGGAAAAGGATGTGATCTCATGAAACCTATCTGTTGCAATAAATTTTTTCAACATATACAAGAGACAGAGACGTCCATTTTGTACTTACATAGGGTTTTTTGGCATTTCAGCATCAACAGATGTCATGAGGTGAGGAATCATGTGGCATCAATGTGGCAATCCTACCTCAGAGCAGAGATAGCCTGCAGAAGAGCTTTTGTAAATGTCTAAACCCACACTCCCTTGGCACCTCTTATCTAGCGTAATGGTCTGACCAACTTCTAAGTAGGAATAGTGCCATGATAACAGATGGATCAAAGTGTAGGCAGCAATAGGAGCATGTACCAGCATCCAGCATATTTACTGAGACCTGCAAAACCTAGCCAGGAATGACTCAAGTGACTGAAATAAAAGTCTATGGTCAGAACGGTTTGCCAATGGCAATTCATCTCTTGCCTCAGTTAACGTTTCAAAGTACATACATTCTGCCCTTTCTAAGTTAGGGATAACACAGTAGGAAAATAGACTGTACAGCAAATATAAATCATGTTTTCAGTCTTATCTGACATGAGGGTATTGCATTCTGCTGGCAGATCTGGGACTGTTGCTGTAGCTACCCCACACAAGACTGGGACAGCCTTGGAGATCTTTATTTACGAGACTCCTTAGGATGAGTAGTGCTGTTTTATCAGCACTTTAGTCATCATAGTAATTGCTGAGCTTGCCCCTACTGTGCTGCAGATGAGGAAGGAAGGCTGCTATTTTCAGAATTCTCTGAAGAGGTATTTGTGCCCTTTGACAAAGTGGTTTTCCACCCCATTATGTAAAGGCTTTTTCAGACCAGCAGGAGGAAGCCTCTAATAGCTCTTGTGAGACACAACTGGCTGGATAGTCAATAGGGTAAAGGTTTTTCTACTAAGATTTTCACAGTCTGGTTGCAGGAAACTGCTACAGGAAAATTTCCTGACTCTTGCATCCAAGGTTTCAACATTAAGTCGAATAGGACTGTATACAGTCAAAGATAATCAATTACGCCAAAAAGAACCCAAGCAAAAAAAACCTCCTCAGCAGTGTCTGCTCAGAGGGCAGGCAGCTGTGAGGTTATCTCTGCACAGGGAAAGTGCTTGCTTTTTTCCCTGCCAAATGCAGATCACAATTCCATTATATGAAAGAGACCAGGAAGCTGATCTCCTTCCATAGTTATCAGTCTAACAGCAGTATATGAAAAAACAGAATGAACTCTGCCCTCAAAATAAGACTCACAGAAATTAAATTTGTGTGCACCTCAGCATACAGTGCAGCTGAAATTCAGTTTCTAATAGACCTTAACCAGAACTTTACAACAAAATAAAATGGAGAGGCATGGGACAGAGGAAGGAAGACAAAAAGAGTTATCAAAAATCTTGTACAAAGTAATGTTCTAAAAAAACATATAGGACATTTATTAAACAAACTTGCCTTCCAGAAAGCTTTTATGCTACAGCACAGGCTCACCAATTCTTGTAACAATAAAGATATGACACACGACATGATACAACCAAATAACATATTTTTGTGTCAAGTCTAAAATGCCCTCCTGAAAACTTGGAAGAAAAGCTCCTGTCCTCTAGTACTTGAAAAGAAGGCTTCATATAGCTCCTGTCTGTTTGTACTTAAATGAGATACTTAATTTAAACGAGCCTGTAATGCCTTCTATGATCTAAAGCTTGCTTCTCTGATGTGGGCTAATATATATATATGTAAAATAAATAGAATATATACATGGTATTTATTATCTATACTTGGAAATCAGTTGTTTTCAAAATAATATTAGCATCATGTTTTTGGTGCTTTTCCAAGGGTTAGACTGATTTAAGTTGAAGAAGAGTGTAATATTGATGATGCATGTGTCAGGTTAACAGTTGGACTTGATGATCTTAAGGGTCTTTTCCAACCTAAATGATTCTGTGATTCTATAATGTTTTCCCATATAAAATCAGTCACCACATTAAGTATAATTAAGTAAGATTCTGTTATATTGCTAAAGAATATTGTAATTTAAACCCATAAGGAGCACTGCCACTACCTGTAAAGTATCATTATAAGTGAACACACCATTTTAGAGGCATGGACACTTGACACCAGGTGATAAACCAGGTTTCAAGCCTTGCAGCTTTGTAGTAAAGCTGCAAATTTTACTCTAGCTTGGAAAAGAGGGAGACCAGGACCAATGGGAGTAGCTCTGTGAAAATTAAGAGTGTCTCTGCTTTTCAGGGCATTTCACAGAGTCACAGAATATTCTGAGTTGGAAGGGATCCACAAGGACCATTGAGTCCAACTCTTAAGTGATCCTATACAGGGATCAAACTCACAACCTCATGGCAAATTCAGGTTGATTTAACAGAAATTCCTTTACTCTATGGAAACTTTTAGACCGTATAGATTCACCAAGCCTGCCATGGACACCAGTTTGTGATGTTTGGGTATTTGCTGTGTGTCTGCAGGGTAATAGCCCCCACCTAGCACTACAAGCCCATCTGAAAGGCTGCTGCAAGACCTAGTCCTCACACAAGGGTATTAATAAAGGGTGATTTGGCAGGGAAGGACTGCAACAAGGCTGTGTGGCATGCAGGGCTCTGAGTCCCAAGGGAGCTGCTGGTGCAGTGAAACGTGCAGAAATGACGACTTTGGTATTTCTTACAATGCAGGACTGTTTACAAAAAGGTATCCTGTTACATAAATAAAGCAATATATTGGTACGATAACTGCAGTCTTTAAATGTTTCTTTCTTTCTAGTGATTACAGCATGGAGTAGAAAATTCAAAACCAAGTACATTTGTTTTGAGTACAATATGTTGGTCTAATGCCAATAAAAAAAAACCTTTTCAAATTTTGGCATTGTTTCACTTTCCTAACTCTGGGATTCTTCCCTAGACATTTAATCTGATAATAGCTCAGTAAATGCTTTCTTCCATTCACCTGATGACAGCTAATGCCTGTGTCCTGAAGGAATTCCAAGTGATGCTCTGAGAACACAGAAAAGGAGTAATCTCTGTACATAAGTTCAGGCAGTTTTTGAGAATTGCAAAGGCAAGCAGTCCAGCAAGCACTTTTATTTGTTCTGTAACCATATGTCATAGGACACACTCTGTGAGATAGATCTAGTCATATGTGGCATGACTAGTAAATCTCTCTCCTAAAGAACTTTTTTTTGCATTCTCTAGATTATGGAACACAGATGAGGTTGGTGCCTTTAAACCAAATCTATTTGATTCTAGGGTATCCATTCAGAGCTCTGAAGAAAAGGGCAGGCATAGGTTATGCCATCAATAGGAAACAACTTGAAAATTTGGATTCATATGTTCCAGACACTTGATCACTCTTTGACTACATTGTCACAGGATCATGCAAGATGGAAGATCATCTAGATCAGCTAGTTCAGATGAGGTTTTCCAGACATTTATCACTCATGTTCTTCACAGACCTTCAGTTCAAAGAAAAGTGAGACATCCTGCTACTAGTCAATTGCTAAAACATCCTGGTGGCCTTCACTGTTCCATGAGCCCAAAACCTGGTCTTTCACTGGTTATGGCAAAACCAGTATTTGCTGGGCCATAAAGCATAGCTCTCTCCTGCTTTAGTTCTGAAATTATCATAGATGTAATTATTTGGGAGTTGAAAGAAAAATTGCTCTAACATTTATTCTATCCAGCTAAGAAACTTTTTAAAAGGTCTCTCATTGCTCCATTTTTTAGTAACTCAGTCATCTCCCAGGGATGCATAGGATGAAGCACATCTCCATGCTGGATCTGTGAATAGATGGAGGGAGACAGAGAGCTCTGGAGTGACCAAATATGGGTGTTCAATACTATCACAAAGGGCAGTAATTGTGGGCTGTAAAGATTTGAGTTTTGAAAGAAAAAATGGGCTGGCCCAGATTGTAGTCTCTCTCTTCTTAAATGTCACTGATTGGACATAAAGAAAGGCATTTCTTGGGCCAAGAGAGAAGTTGTAGGTTTGTGTTTCTATCCTTATGCATTGAATGTAGGTTATTTATGCAGCTAAAGCTGAGTCCTACTGTTTGCTGTGTCCTTCTGTCTACATCACCCCTTTACATGACATTGGTCGATACTGAAAGGCCAGCAGAGCTCTACCACAGGCCATTAAGATCACAAGAGAATCTATTGTGTGACAGGCCACCCATTTCAAACTACACAGCAGAGACACCGACTAATACTCTTCACCACATGTTCTCCTCCTGCTTTCCAGTTTTGAGGAACCAACCTCCCAGGGTCATACCAATCCCCTTTCACTGCTGCACAACCTGTTCCAGCAACTGAGTGCATGTGTCAAGCTCTAACTTCAATTATCCTTTCACAGATGTCTCAGTCAGATGGGGCTAAATGGTTGAGATACTTTAATAGTCAAAGCTGGGCTATAAATAAACACAAGTGTTAGCACAGGCTTCTCTAATTCATTTGCAGCAGTAAAATAAATATATGCATAACCTCTGAAGTCTTGAACTAGATGCCTCAGGAATGCAACAAGCATTACTTCTGATTTAAATCAGCCATGTTGAAAACACAGGTTTTGGAGGGAGGAAAATGGGGAGAACTTGGGGAAAAGGGAGCTACTGGGATTGTTTCCACAAGGACTCCCTACTTCATTTTAAAATAAAGACTGCCATTAAATACGAATACATGCTAATCCTTTACTGAAGGAAAAAGGGAATAACTTTCATTGTCTGTGATGATACTTTCTATTGATTTGTTTATACATTTATGAACTATTTCTTAGCTATTCAATATTCTTTGCCTGCAATCCCACCAGAATGGATGCAGACATGAAGTTTAATGTTCCTGTGCGAATTTTTCAGGAAGGAGTACTTTTCATGGAAATAGAGAAGGAGAAAATTGGATAAATTAAATAAAATGGCTGTGAGACTGCAGACCACTGGAATAGGTAATTACATTCTTTCTTGCATATTAAGAGAAAAAAGAGCACACACACACAAAAAGAGAACTATGAAGGAAAAGAAATAATAAATCCAACAACAACCAGTATTAGATCATCTTATTAATTTACCATTACAAATTTGAAGAAACTCTGTAGAATCTATGGTTGTTCTGCCTACAAACCACTTGGTTAGAGCTGACAATTGTAATAAAGCAAGAAATTGTAGAGTCGTAAAATAATAGAATAATTTATGTTTGGAAAGGTCTTTTAAGTCCAACGGTTAACCTAGCACCAGTAGCAAGTCATTAGGGAGACCTCTAAATTCTAGTTGACTTATGTTTGGCTCTTTCCTGACAGCAGATGGGATTAAGATCACTTTGCTGCTGTGACTTTGATTTGCTCATAAGAGATAATTTCTGAATCCTTAAATTTAGCCTTCTGTATACTGAAGCATATGCTACACTGCCCACAAGACATAATTAATCTAAAATACACACAGTTCCTAATCAGTGCTCACTTAGTCTTTCACTAGACAGAAATCATTATTGGATATTACATACAATTCTGAGAAAAATACTGCTTCTGAAGAGGGACAGATGTTCTTTTCTACAGCAACTGCTTCAGTTTCACTGAATACAAATATCATACACTCCCAAGGAAACATTCTAAAACCTTGTTAGAAAGGGCTAGAAAAATACATATGGTACATATGTCAGAAATGAATGGAAGAGATAAAAACTCCCTTGTGACCTCCTCTGGACCTGTGTAATAAATTTACTTCTGTTTAACTTAAGGTCAAGAAAAGGTAAAAGTACATATCCTGACACACACACCCTTTTCTTGACTCAGAACATGAGGTAAAATTCCTAGAAATCAGCACTGTGCCTCATGTTTTCCATATATATATGGACACTATCTAGAAGTGCTATGGCAGAATAGAAATATATGTTACTGTGTGTAAACAGAGTGGAAGAAAGAAAAAGCCATAGTTTCTGCTGATTTTTTCCAGGTTCTAGCAATAAAAAGGAAAAATAAAAATTTCATTGTGTATGCCAAATCAATAAATCTATGTATAGACATAGAAATACATACATATATATACAAATACATGCATGAGCACCAACATATAGCTCTATATGTTGTAAATTTCTTGGCCAAAATAGGGAATGCAAATTAAGGATAACATGAAATATTCTTATATATTTCTTGAGTCACAAGAGCATGAGGCCAATTTGCCCTTGTAGCTAAGCAAATATAAGCTCAGAGAAGTGTTTCTTGAACTATTAGCCTTCACAAAGAATTTCCCCAAGTGATTTCTATAATAGGAAGCCCTCTCAATTCTTTGAGACTTCTGTGGCTTTGGCAGAGCTGAAATTGCCCCAAAGATCAGAAGTTACTAAGGTCTGAGATTTTCTTCTTTTATTTTAAAGAAGAAAGTGAAGAAACCCTGAATGTCTCTTGCACTTTGTTCCACACCTGCATAAGTCAGTTTAAATTTCATCTTTCGTTCTACAGTATGTAACATGACAGGGGACCTGTGAACAAAGAAATTAGTTGGGTTTCTATCACAATCTAAATCAAGATACTTGATTGGATTACAGACTAGACGTTCATACTCTGAAATTGTGATGGTTTGTAGTTTCCTGATTATTTCAAATATTGATTATTGTTCCAAGTAAAATGTTATTTCAGGGCATTTATCAGATGTATTCATAGCCCTACCAGCTAAAATGCATTAGAATGCTACACTATTCAGTGTTTGTGTCTCTTGGCTCAAAATTTGCAGACAGATATGTAATTTATAGTGGATCCACTCATAATCCTTACCAGTGAAGTGGTTTACAGCAGTTCTGAAACCCCTGAATTTAATATTTTGCACTGGTTCTGCAAAACATTTCTTATTCTAAAAACCCACCACTGTGTCATCTAATGCTGACAATATTCAACCATTGCCTTCAGCTGATCCCACCGAAAATTTAATCTTCCCTCTCTGCCACAAACTTTTCCTATTAACACCTTTTTAATAATTCTAAACTATATTGGCATCCTTTCTCTAACTCAAACTCGTAACATGGCCACTGTTATCAACTCTGAGCTATATCTTTAAATTCAAAGCATGCTTCACAGAAACAGCATCCTCTACACTCAAGCTGCCCTTTAAAGCAGGATGCAAAACCCTTTGAGCCTAATCCAACCCCTTATGCTCAAAAAAGCTCCTTAAAAAAGATCGCTAAAATATTTAGGTAAGGATATTTGATAGCCTTCCAAACTCTATTTTTCCCACTATTTGAATATCTTTTCAACCAGGAGAAATTTTTTCCTATATCAGAAAATCTACTAGGTCTCTTATCCTTTCCTTTAGCAATAGATGGATTTCTCCAGAATGGTCTTCCACAGATTTGATGACAACTCTTATGTCTCCCTACAGCCGTATGTATTTTTGAGCCTAATTTTTTTAATTCTTTTTCATAGGCCATTCTTGTTTTTCATAACTGCACTTGCACTGCCCTATACCATTCTTAAAGCAGATGTGCTCAAAAGGGGTCACAAAATTCTAGCTGAGATCTTAACAGCAGTGGATGCAGATGAAATAACAGCCTTCTTATAAAGTGTCTGTTAATCTAGGAAAGAGATTTGTCTCCTTTGAAACCATATCCATTAATTTACATGGAACTCATGTACCTTATAGCCTCAGATACCATTCTGCCTTACTGATGCAGGGGTTTTTTCATGTATTTGTTATATTTCTTCGTCCTAAAACTAGAATTTCTTTTCTTTTCTTTACTAGATTTATCTTTTTGGTTTTAGACAGCCCATTTTAGCTGTATTACAAATTCTAACTGTGCTCTTCACAGTACTTGCAATTCTTCTTGGCCTTACTTCAGTTTCATAGCTGTACCCTCCTATCAACGTCAGTAAGGAAAATACTGGGATCTCACTGAACGTATCCCAGGCTATGAATTATGCTGTTTCTTCTTCAGTCCTGTGGGATTTTCCCTGTCCTCCTTAGAGTTTCACAATTGTCACGTATAAGTCAAAGATGATTTTGGATGGATCTTTAAGTACTCTCATCAGATGTTTCATCATGACTGACTAAATGAAAATATTAATATTTTCCTAATTGTCTCTAACCTAGTCAAGGCTTATTCATACTGAAAATTAGTGCACTTGCATAAGTCTGGTTTTTTTCACCTGTATTTCTCTGGCAAAAAATACCAGCACAAAAAGCCTCTGCTTTCTCATCCATTTACTCAAAATTTTCTGAAAACAGACGCGAACTCAACTAAGGGATTAATATAGCAAAAATCAAGTATTTCCCAGGCTTAATTTTTATTAGGATGGAGGGAACTTTCTCATCTCATGGCCACATAAATAGATGGACAATACAATTCAAAGAATGAATATGGGACAGGAATGAGGAAAAGTGAACAAATGCCACTTAAATCACTGTAAATAACTCTGTCATTAAATAAAACCCCTTCTTTGGCTTAGCAGTTTAGTACTCAAAACAGGACATTTAAAAGAATTGGACTTGATTATGCCAGATTTCCTTCAGAGACAGTGGAGAAAAACAGGCATTTCTAGGTCACTGCTCCTATGTTTGGAAAAGAGGCATACATAGAGGGTCTAACAAATATATCTTTAAAAGTACCTATTTCTTTCCATTTCTATCATGATTCACCTGATAAAAAGTGGTTTTGAAGCAGTCATGTTCATGGGAGTGTCTCCATGAGCAAAGGCGCTTTGTGATTCTACCAATGACCTTAAACCAAGGTGATACTTGTATGCACGTGGTTCTAGAACTTTCCTAGTTTACACATTTTTCCTTGTGGTTTTGGTGGTTTTAACTTTTGTCTAAAGTTGTGTACTGATAAAACTTTCTTTGCTTTTTCAGTCACTGGCTAAATTATTTAAAACCTCAGTAGTTTATTCCATCATCCAGTTGTTAACAGTGCTTTAACTGAACAATTTACTATTTATATAATCATGTGCCAATCTACTGCATATAAACATAAGATATTTAAGATAATTAAATTCCAAGCATTCAGTATGGTTAAGTTCACTGGCCTCAGTGACTATTCAACTAATAGATTCCAGTGCATATGAATTTAAAAAAAAAATCATAGTTACATCAGAGAACAGAGCACTGATTTTCAAATCTGCAATTATTTCAAAAGCCTTTTCCTAGCTACAGAACAAATTCCAACTTTTAAGGATTATACCGAAACCCATAGACAGAATAAGATATAATGGTCATTTTTTCCCTTATTAATAAAATATTCTTTATGTTTATATCAATAATAAAATCCTGTAGCTGCTATTCTGAGTTGTCTTAGAAAATAGAAATGTAGCAACAAGAAGAGCTGGTTAAAAAATAAAATCAGTTAATTACTGTCCTCTAAAAATCAACATTTCCTGCAAGGAAATTTTAAACTACACTGTTTTAAATAGGAATATAAAAAAAAAAAATTCCAAGTTAATTACTTCTGTCCACTTAAGTATTTAATTTCATATTATTTTTTGAGTCAGAGCCTACTTACTTAGCAAGAGTTGAGTGTGAAAATTTCAGTATCATGATGCTTGCAATTATATTCCATCTCTTTTCCCATATTGTGGAAACTGATATAAGTGTGATTCTTTGCGCAATATAAATTTTTTATTATTTTAATTCTGTTATGTCAACTGCTTTATTCTTAGTTCAGCTTGAAACTGAGTTTTCACACTTGATCTAATGCAGTCTCTTGTATGAATTCTAATTAATTCAGATGCCTCCTTTCTAACCTCGATGAGCTGATCCCATGGGATGACCTTCCTTCATAATGCCAGTGCTTACCACAGCTTCTGAAAATCCCACTGCATGTACCCAACAGGAAATGGATTCCAAGGGGAGATCAAACTCTAGAGCTAATTTGCAAACTTTTAGGAACTTCTCTGACAAGGTTGAATGAAATCTGAGTATAAAAGGAAAGCACTAACAATCTGAACACCAAAATCAGAGATTGTTGAAATGTGACAGGATTCAGGGACCAAGTCGCCTTCATCTCTAGTTTCTCTAGCTCATACTAATGACTGTGAGTTTCAGGTTTTAGAGTACATTTACTCTTTGATACAAATAGCACCCATATCAATTTCCCTTATCCATCTCAGTGTACCTGACTATGAAAATTACCCAAGGAGTCTGAGATCTTCTCTTTCCTCTAAACATTTCAACACAGTAGAAAAACTACCGTATCACACAAAACAGTTTTCAGTGTTATTCTTGTACTACATACTTAACTTACTTTTCCATGTACTGTGTATACTTTTCTATGTTCAGCACTTTATGTACCTTTTTGTCACATAAAAGATATAGCATAGCACGCTGGTTTGAGTAAAATGCATAGTAGAGAGGAGATTAATAAATGTTGCAGAGATATCCAGGCTGAGTTTATGTTCTTTATAGCTACCTGGTGGAATGGTGTACACTTCATGTCCAAAAAACATGCACCCCCATAAAAATCAAGGTTTTTCTGATTATTCTTAATTCAAGAAGAGGAATTTTCCAGAATCTAATAAATAGAAATAAACTATGTTCTTTTTCACTAACTCATCATGTTTTCTTGTGGGCAGGGAAAGGTTGAAATTTATGAATCTGAGCCTTAGGCTCTGAGTTTCTAGGTTTTGGAAAAGGACATATAAGTTACCTAGGTATCATTAGTATATTTTTTCTGTCTTAATCTCATTGAAACACATCAACTCAATGCCTTAAATACTTTCAGAAACAGAGGCTGGGATATTTTTCCCCCCCCGGGATAAATATTAGAAAAATATATGAAAGCAGCATGTATTGAAGTGGAGGGTTTGAGCTACATTACGCAAAAACATTATCATCAGAAAAGGATTAAGGAAAACAAACAGGAACAAGAAAATACATTTACATTTTGTGTTTATGTGCTTATGAACACTGCAGGAACTCACAGGTAGCAACTAATTGGAATGCAACATGATGTTTTCACAAACTGCAATCAGAATAAATAGAAATTATAAAGCAGCAACCACCCTGTGCCATTCCTGGCTCACAAGATTTTTATTAAGGATAATTTTCTCTTGGATGAAGAGGACTGGACTAAGACTGATAGATCAAGGGCCCCTTTTCAGAGAAGGAGTTGCTGAATGTTTGTGAAGCCTCATCTGTGTCGTGATTTTTCAAAAGTTTATGAATGGAGCAGATTTTTCAAATGTGTTTAAATTCCCCATAATGAAGTAGACGCAAGATTTGTTGCTAACTCTAAGTACTTCCAGACCTCTGTGAGGGAAAGGCAAAAATGAGCATCTATGAACAAGATCATGAATAAATACAGATAAACATGATCCAGTTAAAGAGAAGATGAAACATAAATACTCTAATATGGATTTTAAGAGAGCTTTTGTATTTGCATTCATAAAAACTACTGCAGAGATACAAAAACATATTTCTTAAATAACTAAAAAGATACTAAATAATATACACATTTTGGAATCCAAGTTTAAAGGGGTAAATAAAAGCTGCTGGTCTGTGAAAAACAGAATCTTGTTATCTCAGGATAACAAAAAAGGAACAAATCAAAGTAAAAAAAATAGGGATCCATCTGTCTAACAGCTTTTATATTTTGGATGAACAGAAATTGTCAATGTTCTGAATTTATTTTGGGTTTCCTCTTCATGTGCAGTTGGCAAATAGTTTTGGCTGATGTATAGAAAAAGCTGAAACAGACTTTAGAACATTTTTTTTAAAATAGAAAACCATTCATCTCAGGTGGTAAGAATGAGCAACACTGTGCTGTGTGCACCAATGGCTCTCAGATTTTTTTACACTAATACTTTTGTCTCTAAACATGTTCTGTCAATCACCTTATATCGCTTGTCAAATTCAAACAGTACAAATTACGCAAAGAAGGGAAAAGATACAGGTCCAAAGACCTCTCTATCAACATTGTCTCTAGGAGCAGACTGAAAGTCTTGGTTCAGAGATCCTGAGCTGTGCAGTGCTTCATCTTTTATGGGCCAGATCCATTAGATGGAGGGAATCACTGCCTGCCAGTTCTCTGCACAAAAATGCACAAGCTACAGCGCAGCTCCTGCCTGCCTGAGATTTCAAGATCTGACCAATGTGGTGGTTTGTTTACATCTGTTTGCTCATAGTTTGGCTTGCTGTCATTTTCTATGAAAGATGGTGCTAAGATCATATGATGAATCACAGATAAGCATATGACCATTTATTTTCCCGTTATTCATTTCTGCTTAGTTTCATGAATAGGCAGAATAAGGATGTTTACAGGCATAACTTTTCTATAGACTGGAGGACACATCAGAGAAAAATGCTACATGTTCACACACCAGAACTCACCACCAGCTTGTTGGGCAGCAGCCCAATAAATGCATCATGGCTCTCAGCTTTTCATCTTTTTTTTAATATTCTATATGGAACAATAAAATAGCAAGACATATGGAGCACAGAGTTGATAGCTACCTTTTTTTGAGTTGATAACTACCTTTTTTTGGTCCAGCAAAATTTCAACTATGTTCAGAAAATTTTTATGTGCTCTAGGATGCACACAAAGAGAAATTAATTTTCTCCCACATTTGGAAAACTTAGATTGTGGTGAAGCTTTGAAAGGTACCTGTAATATCTTATGGGTAAAATATTTGCTGCCACTGTGCTTGTTTTCCCTTAAATTCTTTGCCACATGGAGGTTATATCTCCATGGTATGAATTCTATACATTTCTATATTAAATCTCCATGGAATGCTGGCAAACATTTCTGATAACCCTCAGACAGCTCATACTTGGAAGTGCTGTGCAAGTGTTACTTCCACAGAAGTCTCCCTGACCACACATATCTGCCTGGCATTGCCAGAGGAGACAACTCTGTGGAGGATAAAGGGAAAAGAGCTCTGGATTAACTAAGCAAACGAGTTCTGGGTAAGATCCTATGTACAGACTGCTATGTTAACACATATTTTCTTATGCTGCATGTTTTCTCTTTAAAGAACCTATATCTTTGAAGAGATATATGTGTGTTCACAGTTCAAAACAGTAAGACCTGCAGTACAGTCAAACCCTTTCAGGTGTACAGGACTATCATAGGCCCAAAGTTTTTCCCTGATATGTCCCAGTATCAAAAATGGAAGAACTGGAGAGTTAGAGAAGGGATAAAATTCTGTAGTTTTGCCTATCTGGTCTACCACTGCTCACTCATATGGCTGAAGGTTTTCTGCAATACTGAGCCACATCTGCCAGCCCCATTATTTGCAAATAATTTGTATCCCTAAAGAACTTCAAAAACCACAAGATGTTTTTGTTGGGGGATCCTCACCAATCGAGTCCAGAAAAACAGGAATTTTTATAGGATGGTAGTAATCCATCCTAAAATGGGCTGAAGTGTTTCCCAAAGTTTTCTGACCAGTGTTAACTAGATCTTTGGCTATACCATGAACTTAGAGATCTTTCCTATGTGTGTGTGAAACAGATTTATTTTTAGATGAACATTCTAAACTGACCTCTAACATTACACATCTGAATCTGGATATTGAACTGGATCTCATCCTATGCACCAATGTGGTAAGATCACAAGAGGGAAATGATGCATCCAACTGGTTCTTTAGTTCTGCAGAAACTGGCTTGCTTCCTGCTGTTTTCACAGTACATAGGGAGTCAGAAAACATTAAAAAAAAAAAAAACAAACAACCAAACCAGAGCAAATAAAAACAATCAGCAAAGTATTACATTTTAATGTCTAATGAGAATCAGCAAATTTGAGGAATAAAAGAAAAAAAAAAAGGTTTTCAAAATTAAAATCTCTCTGAAGCAAATTTTCCAGGGTAGCCAGTTGGAAGAATGCCCTCATCTTATTTCTGCCTTATTAATATTACTTTTCACAGGGTGGGAAAAAGGAGAAATATGTTACCATGAATCCATGAACACAACAATAAATTGGAAGGTTTTCTAGAACATTTGTCTTTGATCAGCATTTTATAACGAAGAACAGCACCAGTGATCACTTTCAGATTTAAAACAGAATGGGCACTGACTTGGATGAACTAACCTGGCTAAGAACATGGCATAAATTAGTGGCAGAGGTAGGAATAAAAACATTCCACTTTTGGTTCAGCACTCAATGAACAAGGCTACTACCCAGGATCCTCTGACTGAGTTCAATACTGAACTCAGCAAGACATCAGCTGGTAGAAATAACTGAAAAAAGAAAAAAATACTAAATGCATGAAGGGCAGTGGAAGGCTGAACACCAACTTTCATTTGTGCCTGGGAAATGTTCCTCACAGAAACAGAAGACAAAAACATAATTAAATTTTCTTCTCAATACTTGCCTAACAATGATGGATTTAGTCCCTTTCATTTTCAAATTGCTTTGCAAGCATTAACTAACTAGCAAAAGATGAAGATCAGCATTTTGAGCAACAACCGTGGGATGAAAATAAAACAAAAAGACAAAGAAAACGACACCTTTTTCTGCAGTCATCACAGATGACAAATAGAGGTGATTTTTAAGTACACTGACTGCCTAATGATTACAAATTACCACATATCAGTGATCAAACAGCTGTCTCTACTGGATCATAGCAGTTACTGGGAAAATATGGAGAGCAGACTTTTCAGATACAATTCATATGTGTTCTATAAGGTGTTTATGATTGCTTGTTCTCTACCTCCTTAGTAACATTTAGTCACGTTAATATCTCATGTAATCAGTTTAGTATAGAATGTCAGTTACTTGGATGAAACAGGCATTTTACAGATGACTGATACATCAGTACAAGTTATATAAAAATCATAATGCCTAGAAGACCATAAAAACAATTATATTAACATAATCTATTGAAATTTACATTTTAATGTATATTCACAAAGCCCAAAGACAGAACACACCCACAAGGAAGCAAAGGTTTTCAGTCATATTTTATATATAGCAAGGCAAATTTTCATAGAAATAAACATTAAATCACACATTGTAGCAAATGAGATATTAAAATATATTTTAAATGGATTTTTATTGATTAAACATTTCAGAGTCCTCCAATCCCAATTATATACTTCTCTGCTAATTAAAATTTAAAATAAAACATAGCTTGCAAAAAGTACAGACCATAATTGTTACTACCATCATGCTTTTGTCACATAATACGAGAATTCAAAGTAGTTTCATATAAATTATTTATAGGTTGGTACTTCCAGTTTGATCTTGGTGCTCCAATATAAGATATATTAATATATACCTTATGTTCACATAATTGGTGAGTAATTTTGAGTATCATCATCTATGCCACTTCAAGAAAATTCTAAAGTTTATCAGTTTTCTGACATGGTTTAATTGGATTGTTTTCCAGTTTTAGCAACTGATCGGAACATTGAAGATACAGAATTGTAGATCAGAATTTATTGTGCCAAAATTATATTGAAAATGCACATTAAGAAATGGACCATTTTTCTGACTCACCCCTAAAATTATTTCACCTCCACTCTACTTTTAGTAATCATTTTAGTGCCCACTTTAAGCCCATGAAACCTGAGTTTCTTGAGTTTACGCCTAATACAGATTGCAATTTAACACTGTCTCACTTGGCTGATCTGTTATCTTTTTATGACCACCCAGCATAATGTGAGCCTTCTGAAAATGGTTTGTAGGAAAATGCGAAGAAATTTAAATACAACTACTTTAAAAACATGCTGCCATACAAAGATGAAACTTTAAAGCGTTGTAATTCTGGGATTTTAAGAGAGACACAAAGAGGGATTTAAGTGCTGAGAAATAAATAATCAGACCTTAATGGCACTTCCTGTTAGGTCAGTAAAATCAGTCCTAGCTCCATAAACACACTGTCCTTCAGCTGCAGATATTACACAGCCAAAATGTGGGCAGTAATTCATAAAGCACAAAACCAGTTGATTTATTGCCTGTATAATCCTGCATTTATGACTTAACAGAATTCTACAAAGTAAATAGATGCCTGTTGCTATTCCAGGATGAGTCCAAAGAGCAGAATGGACAAAAGGCACAAGTTTAAGTGCAGGAAATTCCATTTAATTATAAGCAAAAATTCTTTTACTGTGACTATTGTTGAAAACCAGCACAAGTTTCCCAGAGAGGTTGTGGAGTCTCCCTCGTTGGGACTATTCAAAACTTTAATGGACATGGCCCAGAGCAACCTGCCCTAGTGATGCTGCTTCATCAGGATTGGACAAGATGACCTCCAGAGAGCCGTTCCAGCCTCAGCAGCTCGAGATTCTGCATGAGAAGGCGACTAACATAAGGGGGAAAAAAAATACTGAGTTTTGCAGTCTCTTCTGTAATAAATGTTGGAGTTTTTTCACAGGTGAATGAGGGGAATTCAAGGGAAGTACTCAGAATTAATTACTTACAGGCATTTTTTTTTTTTCAGGATGAAGATAGGTTTGGGACTTCTAGAAGGATATTGAAAATAATGTGATGTTACCTTACAAAACAACTTCTCTCAAGATAACCTGCAATGCCAGAAATGGGACAAATTAATGAGATAACCATTCCACAAAATTGTTCCCTTGTAACGGTGTAAATCCAAAATAACTTCAGACAAGCCAGGTAAGATACACAATTGTGAAACTGGGTTAGCGTCAAACATCTTTCTGCAGTGCACAAAGTGTCTCATTGCCACCTAATTCAGTGCCCAATGTACCATGTGGATCCTTTAAAACTCTGGAAGAGTAACTGACTTATCTCCAAGAAAATGATACTTAGGAATTGGGATCAGCTAAGGTTGTTGGTTTCCAGCTGGTGGACTGAAATGCATTTGCAGTACTGATAAAAGGGAGAAGGCCAAATGCATTCCCCTAAAGACAGGATGCTCCCAGAAGAATCAGCCTTACAGTATCCTTCTGTAGAGATGGCTAAGGGACCACTGATGCTGTCTGAGTGACAGGAAGATAAATCTCTTCTGCTGTTGTAGTTTACTGCTCAGAGGTGCCTGGTCCATTTGCTAGATGGGAAATGAAAATTGACTGGAGATACCACACTACATGACTGACTCAGTCCACCTGTCAGTAATTTGGGCAGGATTAAAGAAAGAATATCTGAATTCATAAAGCACTGAGAGAAAAGCAGAGAACTCAGATGTGTACTCAACAAAATATGCCTCATGTTTCTATGCAGATTTCAGTTTAGCTCTCAGTTATTTAGCGCATGGAAGTCTTAAAAAAACCCATGGTGTAAGTAACAGCTGTGGGGTCACTGAAAAGCTGAGAGCAAGATTACATAAAAGTTGGTTATAACATGAAACAGCAGGCCTTATGTCACTCGAGTACTTTTTATGAGTTATGTCTTGAGATTTTTCGACACCAGAACTCTTTCTCTGCTTGTGGAATTATATATGACCCAAAGCACATATAGCGCGTACCTCTCTTGACAGAGACCAAAACTTCCATCTGTGAAGCATTCACCGGGAAATGTCAGGTTAGCTAAGACTAACCAAATGCGTGTGCCAAGGGGAAGATCATTTATTGTTAGTTTTTTAGTGTTCCCCCCCAATACCCCAATTCTTGGCAATAAATTTTTGTCACAAATAAGCAGCAAATTAATCTTCTTAGATTACAGGATTAACTAAAACACATTGTATCACCTAGCCTCAGAAAATAAACTAATATTTACTAAATAGCAGCTTGGACTAAAATAATATTTAATTTAAAAAGGTCTTGCTGATATAAGTGGATTGAGGTTTACACCTAACACATGTGGCCACTGGTGAACTACTTTTCATTGTTTCTCACACACTGTTTGCAGGTGAGATGTGGGAGCATGACAAGCAACTTTGCAGTGCTAAAAATACAGCATCTTGGCAGAACTGACAGATTCCATGCTGGAATCCATGATTTAATAAAATAGCTTCCACTTCCTTGTATTAATGTTCCAAGGGGAATACAATGCCATAACACAAATCCATTTCTCATATAGTCAACATCATTCCCTACCAAGAACACTTTTTCTTTCAAGCTGACATCTTCTGTACTTGAGAACATCAAAAGGGACAGCAGAAAGCATTTGCAAGACTGCATTTCCTCAATAAGCTTTCTACAGACTTTATTCTGAAGCACAACAAGTCTAAATAAAGCTCTTGTTTGATTCAGCTGAACAACCTATTTTGCAGTTCTGCTGGTTTAAATGTGTGACTCATTCAGCAGCAACAGAACAGTTTGGATCTTACCAAAATGAGAATCGCCAAAGATTTATATCTTTGGGGGTTTTTTGGTTTGGTTTTATTTTTTTGTAATTATTATTTTTTACTTTTTACTCCAAAACTAAAAGGAACCCTTACTGTCAAATCTATCTTTACATTCCACATCTCCCCACCCTGTCAAAAAATAATATTGCCCCGAGGCTGGGATCAACTTCAGATGTGACAGTTAATCAAGAAAGTAATAAAGAGGATTAATGTAATTTCTATCTCAGAGGTGAGGTTATCTTGGACATCTGGGTAAACTTCAACTTCTGCACAAACTTTCTATGCAAGTTAGACATTTTATCAAAGCTCCAGAGGCTGTGACCATATCAAATTAAGGAGAGCTAGGAGTGCCCTCAGGCATCACAATTCAACATGTGATGTCATTTAAGTGACAGATGGACCACCAGCCTTGCTTTCTTACCGTGTAAATAGCACCATCCCAAGCAACCTCCAATGGGCAGACTGTGGGAATTTGCCTGAGCCAGGCAAATTAACTTTATTTGGTGATCACTTACTTTTATTGGGTGATCACTCAACTTTATTGGGTGAAACAGTTTAGTTCTTAGGGAAGGGTGTCATTTGCTGCAAGCAGGTCTCAGCACCTTCTGGAGATACTCAAATCACCTGTATAAATGTAGCTGAAGAACTGATGTCCTAGGTTGCAATACAGATGTGTTTATTTTATTACCACTTCCACAGGCTGTTAAAGCAGGTGGGGCAGTGGTTGTTATCTCCTATTATGACTCACCTCTGATAACTGTTAATGAGCTATCAAGAACCAACTGCCTGACTCACGGATTTATCTCATCCTATTGTGAGATGCTCCACCCAGGAGGGAGGAGCCAAGCATTCCGACCTGGATATAACCTGGGCATTTGAACTGTACAATGATCTCCTGTCTGCTGGATTCCCAGAGGACAAGAGCTACCACTGGACCTTCAGGGGGAGACCAGACCTTCACAGGATCACTGTTTCAACCTAACTACTTGACTTGGACTGCTACCACCACCCTGACTAACAGGGTGTCAGGTTGTATCTGACTCTGCCAGAGTTTTTTCTTATATTATTGCATTTCTTTTTAATTTTCCTGTTAAATTATAATTCTGACTTGTTATCTCCCACTGGTTTGTTTTCAAACTAATACAACTGACTCTTAATTTTTTCCTAACCTTGATAAAGTAATGAGGACTTCTGCTACAGAAGACAAGGGGCTGTGATTTTAGGTATGGACGTGCCAAGTTTCCCACAGTAACAATATGGATGTAGCTCCCATCCTACACCCTTAGCTCACAGCCTGCTGTCACTGCTCCTGAACCCTCTTGGTGTCCCCTCATATTTGTTGGTCAACTGTGGCTCATCTCCTGTGGCCTCCAGAGCACAAAATAGGCAGTGGTAGTCCACTGTAGCAAAAGAATATCCCATAAAAACTCAATTTCTGCATTCACGCCACAGGGCCAAACACCCCACATTATCCCCCAGAGCAAAGCACTAAGGTTGTCCAAGTGTCATCTAAGAATGTGCACTCCAAGTGTAAGGACTGAGCCCTGGCCATGCTGATGATTTGGCCTCTATAGTAGAGACAAGACTCAGCTTTCAGCCCTATCTTAGATGAGAAACATCCAGACCCTGCATTCCTCAGAGCTGCAAGGATCCAAATACAGCAACTTTATGCTCAGTGAAACTGGATCACACACACTTCCCCACTGTGATAATGCATCATGAAACCAAACTCAGACTGCTTCCAAGGCACTCAGATGCTGTGTTCACCAGCAGCGTGTAGAGTTTTTACATAAATAAAATTAATTTATCCAATAGCATGAATGAAGCTATTTGACACCAATGTCAAGGGAACTTCTTACAAATGACTAGATTTTGCAAATTAGAAAGGAATAAAATCCATTAAAACATGGCTATCACAAATTGTGCTGTATTTATTTGACAAGTTATAGCTCAGTAATCTAGCAGATGTGCTGTACTAAATGGAATTAAGCCTTAGTAGTATGAGACCTCACTAGAGCATCTGCTATTAAGTCCTTACTGAGGGCTGTAAAAAGGAGACATGAATTTCTTTTCTTGCCTCCATCTTTTTGGGTTTTTGTTTTTTTTGAGATAAAGTCAGCTGCTTAATGAAGTGCAGATTATCACTATTTTACTGAACATAACGGTAACAAAATATTTACATATAATTAATCTCTGACTTTCTGAGCCATAAAGAAGCTCAAAACGCAGGGGAAAAGGATGGGAGATAAAGAAAAACAGAAAGAAAATTTGAATTTCTTTGATATCTTTTATGTCAAAATGGAGGGAGGGAATCCTTTGGAAAAGTACCCAAAGTTATTTGCTAGTTGCACAGTGATCACCGTGTTGCTAAATATGGCTCCCAACAGCAGGCAGAGAAGTTAAAACTGCACAACAAATCTGTACAACAGTGCTCAGGGGGAACCCAGCTGACAAGGAAGCAATGTAGCCAGGTCCTGGATCAGGCCAGCATGTCCAGCTGGCCAATTCCTTTGTCATTCCAGTCACTTATCCAGTCACCTAATTACAAAATTCGTATTGTAAGAATGTACCTAGTTTATGTTGTTTCAGTATCTCCTGTGTTGTCGGATCCACTTGAAAATCAGAATCAAGAAACTACCTCCTGAATGTCCCCAAGTCCAATTATCAATGAAGAAATGCAGAAGCTGAATTAAAACTTATAAATATCAAGATTTAATACTAAAGCAAACTAATATTTCTCTTATTTACCTTCTTAATGTCCCATCACTAAATTTGGATTAGAAATCACAAGATTAACACAAAGAAGAAGGTCACATTCAGTCTCTTGACCTTGGAAGCCAGATTTCCCTGATGCTTCTCAGAACCTGCAAACTATCTTTAGCATCCCCTCAAAATGCTGTTGTCCCAAATGTGTTTAATGACTGCCATTCCTGATTCTCTATTGAAAGCTAGTAGTAAACTAAAGTTCTTTTTCTCCTTTGCACTTTAACCACAGAGAGCAAATATAAATCTCTGTGTTTCAAGAGCTTGATACTAAGGTGTTAACTACATCCCATCAGACCTCATAAGAATTTTCTTTCACAGAAGGCCATATAAAATTATAATTAATCTAGTAAAATGTGTGTTAGGTGTTGGATTTACCTTTCATAAAGAGTTTGTTTCACGTCTGCCTAAATTCTCACTAAAAATGAAGTTTTCCTGGCAGGGAGTTAAAAACATATCTCATGATTCAGTGACACATTTATGATCTATGGAACACAATTATGGGTAGGGTGGCTGTCTCATTGGATTGTCAGGGACTAAATAGAAAAAATAAAACTGTATTTGCTATTAAATGAGCATTGCTTTTCAGGGTGGAGGCAACATCAAGATGAGATTCATTGATTTCTGAGTATCAGCTGACACTGTGAGAGATCTTTTAGCAGAATGAAACAGAAGCAGAATTATGTGAAGCCCAACTTGAGAGCTGGTTGTTGTCAGTTGCCGGATATGTTTAAGCATGTCTCTAAATACAGCATCTATCCTATTGGCTTTCTATTTTCAGCAGAACATATTGTTTATATTTGCCATAAGTAACAGTGATGTCAATGCTGTTGGCAAAGAGTAGTCCATCCCTCAGTCAACCATTTGTAACCAAGGGAACTTATTCATTCTTTAGGGTCTCAGTAAACCAAACAGAAGAAGAAACATCTCCAAAATGCTGCAGTGCCTTCCTCCATTCATCTGCAAGGCATCGCTTAAAAGTTGGTAGAGTAGGATCTCAGTTTTGAAGCTACCCATCTGCGTATCAAGCACTCTGCATTGCATTTAGCATGATGGCAGGAAAGCCATCTGTATAGATAAGGAAAATGCCTTCACAGCAACTACTCCTGTGCTTCATCTTCCTGTCAAACCACTCCTCCAGGGTGCTCCATTACTTTTCCTTGCATTCCTTTTTCTTCTCTTGGCCAGTTCTTTGTCCTTCCTGTAGCTTGTGAGCAGAGTAACACCCAAGAGCAGCAACACCTCTCCAGCTGAGTGGAGAACGGCAGCTCCTGCACTCCTTGGTCCATCTCCAGTTATGCATGATGGAGAAGAGAAGGAATCAGAGGGAAGAAAACTCTCTCAAACACTCGGGGGAAAGGAGAAGTGGAGTTGGCACTGAGCTATTGGGCATGTGCTCCCCCGGCCTAGTGCTGAGAAAGGTGCAGGCTCACACCTTGTCCTAGGTTGAAATATAGATGTATTTAAGTATTCTATTACCACCAGCTGTGGGCCGTTAGCTGTTATCACCTGCTAATGACCCACTCTGGATGACAGACAATGGGCCATCCATTGCCTGTTATCACCTGCTAATAACCCACCCCGGAAGACAGACAATGGGCCATCAGGGACCCACCACTTGACTCATGGACTTATCTCATCCCATTGTGGGATGCTCTGCCCAGAAGGGAGGAGCCAGGTGTTCCCATCTGGATATAACCTGGCCTTGGAACTACCTGAGCTAGCCCTGTCTGCTGGGTTCCTGGAGGACAAGAGCTACCACTGGATCTTGAGCTGGAGACTAGACCTTCACAGGATCACCGCTTGAACTGAACTACTTCAGTTGGACTGCTACCACCACCCTAACCGGGTGTCAGGTTGTATCTGACTTTGTCAGTGCTTTTTCCTTGTATTATTTCACTTATTTTTAATTTCAACCTTAACTTGTGATTTCCCACTGGTTTGTTTTCGAACCAATACACACCTAGGAGGGGAAACAACACTAATTCATTGCTGCAGGCCAAAGATCACCCAGGAAAGAAAATTTTAAGGTCTATACTTCCCTGAATTGTCTTGTAATTGCTTTTATTCTAACAAAGAAATGTAAACAAGAGAAAAAGCCAGTATAATAAAGATTTTCTGACAAAAAGATGAAAACTAACTCTCCATCCATTGATCCTCTTCAGCTTAAGGCATAGAAAAGTTTTTTTCTGGTGCTAGTGTGTTTTTTGTCCACATGTGCACAGAGATTTATTTCTAGCCCTATTCAGCTAAAGGTAAAATATTCACGACATGAATTCCCAGGATAGTTCCAGGAACACAGAAGAGCAGGTCATCACATTATTATTGCACAGAATACTTCACAGAGGACAAATTAAAACATGCTTGGAAAAAAGAAACTGTGGAAACTCTTTTTAGAAAGGTTCTATCTAAAACATGAAGATTGAATAGAAGGTTATGAACTGGTTATTTCTAGTTTCCATCTGGTTCTTGAATTTTGCAGACATAAGCAGTATAATAAAGGAGAGGATGAGGAAATAATGTGAGCTTTTAAAAACCACATTGTTTTTTCTTGTCTTAAATTATCCAGAAATCTAAATATAATAATGCATGGATTCCCTTAATTGTAATTAACAGGGCAGAGGTTGTGATTCATAAGGGTATAATTATTGCATTTTACCAGAAGAACACAAATGAGAACAACTTTGAAAGAACAGAAGAAAAAAAAGTACCACAAACAAAACTGATTAAAAAAATGTAGAGTACTATTGCAGTTCAACAAAAAATGAGAATGTTAATTATGAATCGCTCAATTGCATAGGAAAGTCCAGTTCACACTCATGCTAATTAAATGATGTCTTAGTGAAAAATCTAAAAGTCAGCTGAAATTAAATTATCTTAAAAGATTAAAGTTGCAAAAGCAATGACAGTACTTAGACCAGAACTGCAAACTGCCAAAGGCACATGATGTTCCAGAGCAATGCAGAAAAGAGAAACATGTCAGAAGCATTTATTTTTTAATTCTGTATAAACAAGCCAAATCAGAAGGCAAGATACCTTCAGTTTACTCTAGCACACAGTGTTCATAACCCTTTATTTTCACTCAAATACTATACTGTAGCAACGTGATTTCCAGATTCCATGTGGCTTCCTTTGTTCCCCTGCCCTGTATGTTATTAGTTCTTTTTGAAATATGCACCCTGCTGTACCTGAAATCTATTGGTGTGTTCCCCCCGCCCATCTTGCCTTCAGACCTCCTGGGACTGGCTCGGGGGAGCCAGCCCTCCCCCTTCCTTTCCCTTATAAGCTGATGGCTGCATCAGTTCGGGGTCCCATCTTCGAGCTGCTAGCCCCTTCTCCTATCCCTTGCTTTCCTCCCCCTTTCCCGACCCTGCAACCCCCTACCTAAGAACCCCTAATAAACCTCCCTGGCAGAAAGGAGATGGGTCCAGTTTGTTCCTTCGTCTCACTGTTTTTCCTGCTGAATTTCTGTGGCTAGGAGGCCCATGCCACGCTGAGTGGACCCCGGGGGTCCCCCGCCCTGAACTCGGTGGAGATATGCGCCCCAGGGACCTCGTTCTGGGGGGCTGCCGGCTCCTGCAGCCCCTCTGCAGCCCGATACATCACTATACACCATTAGTACTCAGTGAATTAGACTGTTTCAGACAAATTAGCAAAGAAGTTAGGGTATTAAAATTAGACTCCCTTTTCAGCTGGAAGACTGCAACTAGACATCATAATGTGTTCTGTAAGCACTATTCTACTTTTCAATTATTAAATATTCATTGGGCTATAGATATAGACAGACTGAATTGGCAAGCCTAAGGGTTCAGAGATAGGAGATCAGAGCTCATACCTTTGCTTCAAATAAAGCTTAAAAGGTATTTGAAGTTGGGATTCCCTCTGTCCTGAGGAATGCCTAAGTGCTTGCTATTTGGGACTATAAAGTAAGGCAACATTGTTATTTCAGGTCCTGAGAGCAAATCAGCTCTTTCTCCTAAGGAACTGAATCTTTTAACAGTTGAATTTTCCATACATAGATTTTACTGAATATTATTGACACTGCTTGTAGTTCAGTAAAGCAAACATGGTCATGGAACAGACTCAGGTCCATGTCTACCCATCCTGTTTTGCTGTTAGCATGCATCCTGGTTTGATATTACCTCTGTAAAAATTGGTCAGTCTGGGGGACAGTGTTAGACAGATCCCCATCACTACAAGGCTCCCTCTTGCAGGAACATGAGCAAGTTTATCTGTAGAGATGTAACTTGTGCCATGCAAGGCCAGCCACCAGGCTTCAGCAGAGATACATCAGAGCCCATAGCATCAGGCAGATTTTCTGAAAGCATTAAAATCAGCAATGTGATTCTACCCTACAACCAGTATACTCGGAAGGAAAATGTCAATGAGCACTGGAAGGACTTTTTTGCTAAGTTTCCCCAGCACTGAGACCTAGGGAATTTGGAATACAACAGTAACACAAGTTTGACCACAACAGTCTCCTTTACGTGCATTGGTCACAGCCAGCACAGATTAATGAGGGGAAAGTCGAGCTTGTCAAATCAGATTTAATTTCATGACACCGTAACACTCCTAATTATCAAGGGGAACCAGTTGATGTAATCTTTTAGGATTGCAGTAAAGTTTCAGTACCATCTCTCAAAGGATCCTTCTGGACAAAATGTCCAGCAGGCAGCTGGATAAAAACATCAAGGGATGGGTGAGCAACTGGCTCACAGGTTGGGCACAAAAGATTGTAGTGAATGGGGGGCATCAGGTTGGTGATCTGTCAGTAATGGGGTTCTGCAGGGCTCTGTCCTCAGCCCTGTGCTATTCAACATCTTCATTAAAAACTTGGATGCAGGACTGGAAGGGATACTCAGTTTCCAGATGATAGAAAATCAGGAGAAGCTGTTGACTCTCTCAAAGGCAGAGAGGCCCTGCAGAGAGACCTCAACACATTAGAGAGTTGGCAATCACCAACCATATGAAGTTCAACAAGGGCAAGTGCCAAACTCTGCACCTGGGATGGGGCAGTCCTGTTCTGTGCATGGACTGGGGAATGAGAGGCTGTGGAGCAGCTGCAGAAAGGGACCTGGGGGTCCTGGTCAATGCCAGTTTGAACATGAGTCAGCAGTGCCCTAGCAGCCAGGAGGGCCAGCCCTGTCCTGGGGACATCAGGCATGGCATCGCCAGCTGGGCAAGGGAGAGGATTGTCCTGCTCTGCTTTGGGCTGCAGCAGCCTCACCACTAGTGCTGAGGGCAGTTTTGGGCATCACAATATAAAAAAGACATTGAGCTGTTAGAGGAGGGCCATGAATAAGGCAAACAATCTGGAAGGGAATAATTGTGAGGAGCAGCTGAGGTCACTTGGTCTGTTCAGCTTGGAGGAGACTGAGGGGGACATCAGTGTGGTCTACAGATTCCTCGGAAGGGGAAGTGGAGGGGCAGGCACTGACCTCTTCTCGGTGCTGACCAGTGACAGGACCAAAGGGAATGGCCTGAAGCTGTGTCAGGAGAGGTTTAGGTTGGATATTAGGAAAACATTATTCACCCAGAGGTGGTCAGAGAGGGGTCAGAGTATCAAGCCTGACAGAGTTCAAGGAGCAATGGAAAAATGCTCTCAGGCACATGGGGTGACTCTTGGGGCTGTCCTGTGCAGGGCCAGGAGTTGGGCTTTGATTGTCCTAGTGGGTCCCTTCCAGATCAAGATATTCTATGATTCTGTGAAGCATTCATGATCAGCAGAAAGGAAGGAGATCAGGAGAGCCTGATGTCCCATAACTGCTGGTTCCGAGGAAGAAAGAAAGCCAAATAAAAATTTGCAAATGATGTGGAGTATGATACCACTCATGGAAGCTCGTCTGAGTTAAAAAAAGACAGTCTTGCAATTTGCAAAGGCTAGATAAATTCGTAATAAAAAAGAAAATTGTGATTTGGATCAGTAAGAATATAAACCAGGAAAAGAAAAGAGTAGCTAGAATTCTTAGAATCAACTCTTGAAAAAGGAAACTAAAATTTTCCTATCAAAAGAAATTGTCTAATAAAATGAGGCTTATAACAAATGACAGAAGTATTGCAGGAGACAATATCCAAAATACTAAAGGAATAGAAAACAAAAAACCTGCGGCAGTAAGGCAGACAGAGTTCAAAGCAGTAGCATAGCAAAAAACAGCACACACAATTGCATACATTGTCAAAATGAAAATAAGACAATAAAATGCCCTGGAGATACAAAACTTTTGCAAATGCAGCCAGTATATTCATAGCAGAGACAGGGAAAAAACCAGTCTTTTTGTAATCAGTATTTTTGGAAGAGCAATACACAACGTTGTGAAGAAAGTGGAAAGAGAAGTGAAAATAGACAAAAAGAGGATCTCAGCTGAAAACTCAGGCATTTGTATCTGCCATGGTTTCATAAATATTTTATAGTGTATATTTGTAATTTCGGAAAGCGCAGCAAACTCAGGTGTTGACAAATTGGACAAAATAGCAATACTCCTCTCATAACCCCAGAGGATGTGATATGGAGGCCCATTCAGCCTACAGCTTCCATTTGGGAGATCTCACTAACCACAGCAAGATGAGAAAATGGAGGCACCAGGAGAAGAGGATTCACAAGCTCTTAATATTTAATTGTCTAGAGAAGCCAGTGCCCAAGCAAGACTGCTTTAAAAATTTATCAAGCAACATTTGTGAGCTGAATTCAGGGAGCTACTTGTGTGCTCTTGAACTTGGGTGTTGCATTTATTTGATCTTTCAATTTAGTTTTGTACTTTTATGGATTGACCTCACCAGACACAACCTACGAGAGGCATTTTGAGGCTCATGTGGACTCAATGCAGACTCTGAAACAAGAAACAAATATGTATTTTTTCTTAAAGGCAAAGAAGAAAACCTGAACAGTGCTAAGGTAAAATTAGCTTTAGGAGTTGCAGTAGTTCATACTCTGACTACATAGGGCATGGGGCTTCCCTGGAGGCTGAGAAATGGTAGTGGCAAGGGACATCTTCTAACCCATTCCCCTCACTAGCAGCTAAAGAAGCTCCCTTTACTGAAAATAATTCTTACAAGATCAATAATTATACTAAAAAAAGCCTACCTTGCATGTACTTTGCACCGGCTTTCATGTAGTTTAGCAATTATAGAGAAGCAATTATAACAAGGTAAATATCACTTGTGGAACAAAATGCTTTTGAGTTTCACCAGAAGTGTGTATGACTAACAGGTCTTACACTTGGTTTTTGGCATCCTTCAGTTCAGGAATCAAGATGAAATTCATGGCTGAACAGCAGCCATGTCCCAGGGAGTAATGAATGTCTGGCCTGAGACATTCAGATCTATAGTCATACAGATAGTGCTTCTGTCTGTTTCTTTAGCATCCAACACATTTTTTCAAACTGCCATTAGTAAAAGATAAGCAGAAAAAATGTCTGGTGCATGAAACCCAGACACCTGCATTACAGAAAGTTCCAGTAAGAGGAAGACTCTTGGCTTTTCCGACTTAAGAAACAGTAAGTGTTGGAATAAACAGTTGTATTTCCTGTTCATAGATGGGAACATTTATTGAACCAAAATTTACTCATTTGTAGTTAATAATAAAGGTAAACCCAGAATTTTTCAGTATTTGTGAGTAAAGATTTGTCCATCTTTAGATTCTTTATTAACATGAGAAAGCAGTCTGGAATTGTAAAATCTCATTGCTCTTTCCGGATTATGGAAGTAATTGCCGAATCAGGTTACAATGGATTAATTTCACTTTATTTTATAGCATATGACAGGCTGCAATGGATTAATTTCACTTTACTTTTCTGGCATATGAATGCTTTATATAATGTTACACAAGACGACACTAAGTATTTGTTTCTTCATCTCTGCCCTGGAGTAAAGTGGTGACTTGTGTGGCTCACACCACATATGTAAGTGTGGTTGTATACATTTTCTGGAAAAGGTGGTACAATAGGTGGCAAGAATTTAATTACTGTGGAAAATACTTTCCTGGTTTCCACTCACAGCTCTAAAGGAGTGCAAGGTCATGCTCAGGCAGTAAAATAAATATTATATCCCAGGAAAAGAAAAATGAGCAAAAGCTGCTACCAGTCACATCTGTCCTTTTCTGATTACCAAAATATCCTTAAGTATAGGATGTGCAAGAATTTTCTCATGGAAGCATTTCACTTTGCATGGTTTTATTGGTTCTTCAAGCAGACTTTTAGCAGTGTTTGTGAACAAATCATACATGGTGCTAAATTTTTAACTTTGGCAGAATTTTAACATAATACAGTCTGATTTCTACTAGCACTGATGTGAGGAAATGATTTCCAAAATAAGTCTTTAGTAGTACATGACATGCCACTTGTATGCAAGTGAATTCCAAAACAAATTTTCCTTTGTCACGAGAAATTTATACTAGCATTACTCTAAAATATTCATCTATCATACATTTTAGTTCAGGAGATTATTATAAAGAAGATAATGAATTATAATCTGCATTTTGAGCCCTCTTACAGTTTTCATTTTGGCTTAAAGTTACAGACTTTTTATTTAAGATAAATTTCAATTCCCTATTAATAATAAGAACTTGAACAATTAACTGTCTGCTGCTCTATATATGCTAATGTTAGCAGAGACCAAATTCTGGCTTCATTTACTTTCCTATATCCCCCAAATTTCATCCCTCTATAGTGTATTAAATTCACTGTTATTAATTGGAAATAGAAAATGCAGACATCAAATCCAGTGCCAAACCACCAGGGACACACTCCACTTTTCCACAAGAATAGACTTCATTTTGGCACTGATTTTATTCCCTGCAAACAAAGTTTCTAAAAAAAATTCCTGGAGTGGCTTTATCTGCCCAAATGTGTAGCATAAGAGCTACATTTGATGCCCCTATAGTCCCTGGAGAGGTGTGATTAATTCAACTGATTTCAGATGTCTACCTCAGCGTAAATATTACATTTCCTTGATGAAATATTATGCCAGACTAGCAAAAGTTCTGATATATGTTGGTATGTGAAAAGTTGATTAAAGGTATCAAACCTGATAATGACTTTACAACAATCCATCTGTAAAACAGGAGCATTTAACATGACAGTTCACAGTGGAAAGGAAAATCCCAGCCAAACAGGGATAATCTGTGCAATGGAAGGTGAAGAGTTTAACCTTTTTATTTTTACTGACACTAGTAAGACCACAGAAACAAGTTCTGACATAAGAATTTAGTCTGCACAAGATTTTTACAGACCACAGCAACCTTTAAAAACATTTTGTGAAAAATAAATCTCATGCTGTTCTAAAGAATATTTTTCTGCTGAATTGAAAGGATGGCTTTTCTACTATCCATAATTATTAACTATTCTTTATCTCCCTATACAAGTTATTTTCAATGACCAAAAAAAAAAAAAAAAGAAAAAAAGGTTTATTTCTGGAAGAAAGCACAGAGGCTTTACAAAGGAATTTTAAAAATAAGGCGTGTGCTCTTTCTGTTTTTCTATTTGCTAATACAGTTTTGTAAACCTTTGGCTTTGGAAAAATATGCTGCTTGCACTGGTTTATGTATTTTGCTTAGCACCATTAAAAGCAACCAGATTCTTAAAGTGCAAAATTAAAAGATGTGTACATCTTTGCAAAATAGGGCCATATATTAATTCATCCTGAAAGAAGGGAAAGTCTTCAGCCCAGTGAAAATCAGCCTTACTGATTTTGTAGAATTTTTCCATATGGCAACATTGGATAGTTCAAGCTGGATCACTTTAATGACAAACAAAAATAATGTGCTTGTAAGCAGCTGAAAAAAAACCACACAATAGCTTCAGCCAAAAAAAATCCCAACCAAAATCAGAAAAAACAAACAAAAACAAAACAAAACAAAACAAAACAAAAAAAAAAAAAAGAGAAAAACCATCAAAAAATCGTGCCCCATTTGCATCTTTTGTATTACTTTATTACTTCTCTACGGGTCATCAGTTACAAATGAGTCCTGTTTCTTCACTTGACCTTCTTCCCACCACCATTTTTCTGTCAGTCCATAGTTGTATTTTCATTATGTTTATTTACTCTAAAAGGTTTTCTGTTATATTAATCTTCCTTGCTCCTGGATGAAAAAACTGTTCAGACCATGAGGGAGACACTATAAAATCAACTATTCAGAACAAGAAAGTGCTGCCAAACTTTTGCAGAAGTGAGTAAGTGTTCACAAAATGTTAGCGCAGAAGCAGCTCAGTACCTGGGAGGTTGGACAAGAGTGGTTGCATCATCAGGAAAGGATAAAAAGATGACAACTTGATGATCTGGGAAATGAAAGATATTCTAACAATAAAAATAATGTTTCAGGAATAATATATGTAAATATTTGGGGAGAAAAAATGAGGAAAGAGACACTGAAATTTATGAATCAAAATATTATGCATCTTTGTTTTGGAAGGACCAGGAATATAATTTCACTTTGAAAAATTGCAGAGTGATTTCAAAGTAGAATTCAAGTAATGAAGTTAATTTTTAACTCTTTTCATTGAGCTTGAAGAAGTAATGATTGCAACATCCACCTGCAAATTTTATTACAGTGATATACCGTGAGCTAAAACACATCATTAGTATTTCTGTTCCCTCTAGCTAGACATCTTTGAAGAGAGGCATCATAGGCAATCTGTAGAATAGACCATGAGAGTAAGGATAATTACCAAGAAAAAGAGAACCACTGAAGTAATTGAGTGCTCTTTGAGACATTAATATAGCAACAGACAATTCAAGTATTGCTCTGTCTGGTTTCCTCACTGAAAGCACAGCTTTGCACATTAACTGTGTGGGTAACCCTATTGGCTTTGGTGGCATAGAGCTATCTGAGCATATATATGTTCACGAAACTGTATCTCATTTTCTTAATTTTTATGCAAATTTCTCATCTTCATTTGCAATGTTAAAAGCAAAACACTGCTACATGAAGTAGGAGATAATAATTTCAGTCGGCTTTGAAATATCTCTAAATTAGCAAAAATATTCTCAAGTCTAAAATGGACAGTCAATTAAAAATATAGTGTGCTGATCCAGTGAGGTACTGTGACTTTCTTTGATTCTTGTTTGGAAAGGAAGGAAATTCTAATATTTGTTTTGGAAGTTGTCATTATATGTGTAACAAAATGCCTGTGGATTCCTGTATCTGACATAAAAGAAGCGACAAACTCAATAAATTACTTTTGGCAAGATTGGGATTTGCCCACAAAAGTTTCTTTCCTAAGGGATAAGCACTTGCTGATCTAAAAGGTCTTGAAACCTAAAATAAGAATTAATTCACAAAATGGCAATTCGGGTTCTCACGCCATTATTCTGGATGGTTCATCACCTTGATTGATCAGGGGATTATATTATCTAGGATAGTTTGGTGACAGTTTCTCAATTTCATCACAGAAAAAAAGAAAAGCCAAACAATTAAGTTTAGGCCTTGAAGGAACTCCTTCGTGGATACATATGTGCATTTCTTACTAATAAAAACTGCCAGTGATCCCAGCCTGAAGTTGTGCAATGTCAGGATGCTATGCCTAAGCTGATGGAAGTACAGAGAGCCTCAGCACAGGGAATAGGAAAAGGAGGGTAACAAGAAACTCTCTAGATAGGTATTTTCTCTCTTTTTTTACTTGTCTTTGATCTTCCCACTATTGGCTTTTCCAATGGTCTTCCAAAGTCTTCCTTTGTTGTTTCCAATTCCCTATCCACTATATTTTTCTCACTTAGTATGATCATGTTCATTCGTAATACTTTCCTTAGCAACATTTTGTCTGTTTTTAAATTACTTTTTAATTTCTTGTGACCCTTTAGCCTCCGTGGCTTCTCCTCACTTAAAAGAAAATTTTACCATTGTTTATTATTTTAGTATTGGCTTAAGAGTTTTGAATTTCAGTTCCCTGGAGCCTTTTGTTTTCTCTGTGCCTCTCTAAACACCATCTGCTCAACTAATTTGATTGAACATAGAATCCTGAGGCCTGGGCCTCCTCTTGTACCTTGCCCACTCTTCTACATCTTTCAGATGCAATGGAGATATTTTCATTTGCAATGGCATTATTGAGAGCACAGCCCTAACAGATGAAATGCTGATTTATTAATCCATCCTGTTTGAAGATCTTCCACTTATGTATTCATGGGACTGGAGAATGACTTTATAACCTAGAAAGGCTCCTACTATATCATACCATAGCACATATAGAAAACTTATACCTTAATTTTCTATCAGAAAGCCACCAACGCAGTCCTCACACTATGTCAAGTACTTGGAAATGAAAAGGAAGATAAGGATCTTGTTTTGAAACAAAACTTTGAATGAGGTAAAATGAAAGAAATTATTGAACCAAAGTCTTTAGGGGTAAAGCATAACACAGGAGAGAAAAAGAGATTTCCTGAAAAAAGTTTCATTAGTCTTTCACCAAAGGGTGTCAAGATGGTAGTAAAAGACACTAAATGGTTCTGTATAATTATTCTATTTTCTGAAAGAAAAAACATCCAGAATATCTTGCCAAAGTAATCTTCCAGCCTATTTATTTAAGCTTTTTTAAAAAACAGTTTCTGATCACTCCTTTCAGAAATAGGATTTTTAAAAAAAATTTTATTTAAGGTCAGCTAACATCGCATGAAAAAAGAAACAGGTTAAATTTCACCAAGTACTCAGAAATCAAATAATCAAGTTTAGTAAAACTGATTCAGTATTTCTCATTTTAAAATAATTTTATTTTTACTTTATGAAGAGGATTGCATGAAGCATTTTACTGTGTTATTTTACCACATAAAGTTAGTTTTTATTTCAGCAAACCACATAAATTCAATATGACAAAACCGAGAACTGTATGTATATTCAATAATTTACTTCCATTATGTCACAAAATGGGAAGTTAGAGAGTAGAATATTTTCCTTAAGGCAATCACTTAGTGTTCTGACATTTCTAAAATGGGACACAACAGAGAGTAATACCATAGAAAATACCCTCACACAATAATAATCAAATCAGAGGGAAAATGAGGTGAAGTGTGAAGGTCCCAATTCCATGATTTGTTTAATTAATTTTTTTATTATGTCCTTTTTTCTGCTCTGCCAGGCTGTATAATTTCTTCACTGAATTTTACACATTGAACTGAGTTTACATGTTAGATTGGTCCCAAGAACTTTCCTCTAAGAATGCTTGTTTTTGGTCATGCTTCTGTCAATTCTGAAATATATAACGAGCAAGGAATAATAGAAGGAAACTCAGGAGTGGGAAGAAAGATGAATGAAAGATGGGAAGAGAAGGAAAGAAGCTGAGGAGATCCAGGAAAAAGGGGATAAAAGCCCAGCTAGATGGATGTAAAGAGACCATTTAAGGGGATGCCAAGTAACTTGCATAACAGTTCCAATTACTGAGCATTTATTGCTGTGTTTCACCTTTAATCTTGGAAGCTTACAAATGCAGGGGAATAGCAAGAATTTGCCACCAGCAGCTATTAGTTACAGCTCATTCCACCCCAGCCTACACTTGCCAGGTCTTTCTGGGTGATCTGATGAATATACACTCATGACAAGTGCTCCTGAAAGAACCAGTTGTTTATGAAGCAACATGTGCAACACAATAATGATTCCTAATGCTTCTTCATCTGCATTGAAGAAGATTTAATGGCCATGGGAAAAGGGTATGGTTAGCCACATAGTGATTACATAGGTCCAGAAATTGCATTTTGCTTATTGTACGTACTGTTGAAAGTAGGTTGTGAAACACCATGGTTAGAAAACTATACATAAAACTATGAAATGCAAAGAAAAACAAAGGAGCAAGAACAAAACAAATCTTGAAGCTGAGATTAAATACACTTTCAACTGTTGGTTGAATTTCACCGATGAAAGCTATCAGACATGGATGATATGACCATGAGGCAGCATCTGCAAATTTGCAAGGTATTTTGTAACTATTCAACACTCTTTCATCAGGGCACTTATGAATAATGTGCTGTTTCTAGCTATATCCCTTAGAAGATCCTCAAATAATTACATTCAAATACAAAGACTCCAAGAACTTAGTCTGCCAAGATTTTAACTCCCTTGAACAATCAAATGTATGCTTAAGAATTTTAATCAGAAGTGCCAGAGCACAGACCCTAGAAAATGCTAAGGAGGGCCAAATCCAGTTTCAGCTGCAGAACCTTATTCAGGAAGAACTGGATAAGTTCTCAAAGTCATGATTTTCTCCAATTTCATAGGCATAGCTACAGTTCTAATACAATTTTCTTCATGGCTGCTTTTGCAGGTTCATAGTTCCATTTTACTCAATCTGAACTTCTTTTACATTTGTTTCTTTCCTTATTTTTTTGTTTCAGTTTAATATTTATTAGGCTATTTCTGAAAAACTGATGTATTATGGGCAGGTATTTGTTCTAACCAGATTCCTACATTGGGAATAACAAAACAAACCATATTCAATTAAGCTTTTGCCCATACAATAATGCTCTTATTTTTATTATTTTGGGAGATGAGCTAATCACAATAGAAATTAGGTGGCTTTTGCCTTCAGTTATGTATTTATAATGTAAATATCTACATTGGCATCCTGACAGAAATTAATTTTACATTATTTGTATTGCTCCTTCATTTTCTATTTAAGGTAATTAGAAACAAGAATTGCTTTCTCTGTTATTGGAATTCTGGGGAAGTGCAGTTGTACCAATTTTTTGTTGCATAAGAAATATGAACAGCCAGGTGAGGTGGTTCACAGAAAGTCATGGAGTATTTGAAAATTAACTCCTTGTTTTGCTTTGCTTGCGTGCATGGCTCTTGCTTTATCAATTTAACTATTTTTATCTCAACCCATGAATTTTCCCACTTGTACTTTTCAGACTCTATCTCCCAAGTCCTGTTGGTGGGGGAGTGAACAAGCAGTCGTGTGGGGTTGAGTTGCCACTTGGGGTTAAACCACAACAGCCACTCTGATTTACAACTTGTTAGGTGAAAGTACTCTACATTTAAATTCTCATCCATTGAAGCTGTAGCATCTTTTAGTCCAGCAGAGATAAAATTTTCAACCTAGAATCAACCTGATAAGTATTTTGCAAACCAGGCATTCAGGTTTGTCCCAGGCAGAAAAGCCTTTTTTTCTTTTCTTTCAGGCAGACTAATATTGAGATGGAAAAACAAAAAGCTAAGCAGAAAAAACATGCTGGAGGGGTGAGTCTTCTCTAATTGCTAGACTTCATTCCTTTCCAGCACTTACTATAACCACTTAGTATAAAAGCACTTAAAAACTATGTTTTTCTTACAAAATTCAAAGCAGTAGAAACTACCTTCTATTTAAAAGGGAGACATGAAAATTGCTTATCTAAGTAAACACTAGCTCTATGTAAAGCTGAGAGATTTGGGCTGTGGCTTCAGACACAGAGTTTACCATAAAAGACTCATCCTATGAGATCTCTGTTTTCTGAACTATCAGCGAAGTCAGTATGATACTGCACAGCCTGCTTTGTCTAGGAGCAGGATGTTTGAGTGTTTCACTTAAGAGCTGGAGGGAAAATATCCTGCATGAAATGCCTGAAAAAAGTTGCAGAATTTTCTAAAATTTAAAAGAAAAAAGGAAAGTTAAAATATCACTTTCTCAGGACACCAATTTTAGCAAACAATCTTTTCCAGACAACTTTGCAAAGAAATCCATAAAGATGCCGCAAGACATTATTTTCTAGATTATCTTTCCCTCAACAATTGTGTTTCTGTGGAATATATTTCACTAGATTAGTCTTCCGGGTTATGTTCTTTAACATGCTCATAGGATCATCAATCTTACTCTCAAGCTGCTATAAATGAGTAATTCTCATTGGCACCTGCCAGTCCTGTATTCCTCCCTATTGTTAATGTATCCGTTTAAAGGTCAGTAGCACAACCTGAACAAAAGACTCGCTGGCCTAAAAGAAAGCGCATATTTCACAGAAAAAGCATGGAAATGTTCATTCTCCGTATTACACCAGAAGAAGGAATCTTGTCTTGCTGTTTTTTCTCAAAGTTGGTCAGTTTTGTATTGAGTTGATGAACTTTAGCTATTTCTCTCAGAGGAAGATCGAATTTCCTCTAATTTACTATCTTCTGTCAGGCCCTACCTCTGCTCTGTGTGTAAATCCAAGAAGAATGAGGCCCACCACTTTAAATAGAGCATTCCAGGCATAAGTTATCATGACAGCCTATTCTACCCAGAAGTGTAATTACAGAATCACAGTGATGCTAACTAAGAGGAAAAAAGCTGCATACCTAAACAGATGCTTGTGCATCTTGCTAAAAAATTTCCTCACGTTTGCAGAATCAAACAGGAGGCAGAGAAAGACAAATCAAAGGAAAGCAGGTCATGTGCATGTGAATGTGTGCATCCTCTGTACCCCAGGACTTTATTGTGCTGCTAAGGCAGCGCCCTGAGCCAAACAAAATCCTGCTGAGTATCACAGAGCCTTTTGCCTCCAGTAAGCAATGCCCTAAAATCTTCCCTGGTCTCTGTCTTGAGAAGCTCCAGTGTCAGCCAGTGCACTAAGCTCACTTGTCCTGCATTAGAATGTCCATGCTACACTGTTTTTCCTGTATTAAGAACAGCAGGATGGTGATACAGCATCAGGGCAGGATATAGTGTCACACTTACTATCATCTAACCAAACTTGCCTCCTGACCAAGCCAAACCATGAGTGTTAAACCAAAATTAAAACACAAACAGAGACAGAGAGATAACGTCAGACAATTACTAATTTACACCAACTGTGTATTGGTGTTCATATACCCTACAGTTCTGAAGGACCCAAGTAAAAATCGTGATCTAAACTCCCCTTGTAGAGAGTCAGTGATCCAGATTCTAGGAAAATGTTCATTAAAAGCCTTACTCACCTGGTATTGTTACCATGGCATCCACCTTACCCACATGTCTGAGTACTGTGCCACTTAGTGATGTTGTCTGGTGGGGAAAGGAATTTGAAAAATGTCTATGGAGAGGGCTGAGAGGCACTCTTAAATTTGCATAAAGCAATTTATCTTCTTGTTCTCCCTATTCTTAATCTTAAACTGAAGGACTATCCATTTACCCCAAATCATATTTTTTTCCCCGAGGTGATACATATTATTAGCCTCATTTTGACAGCTAGGTAGTTACTCTTCACACCTTCTCGTGGAGGAAAAGGAAAAGCATTAGTGACTCTACAGGGTGACACAGAGGAAGAGCTTATTTTGGATACTCTGAATCTTACTGTGTTGGATGCCTTGAGTCAAATAGACTTAATATGCTGCAAATTGGTGCTCTAGATACTATACTCAAGCTCTAATTTTATATGATGGTGTAGGGGTATGTGAGAAAGCAGGCACCTGCAATACACCACCCTTAACCCTGTGATGCCCAGGACATAGTGCCAACAGGACATGTCACTGTGGTACAGAACTGATCAATGTTCTGCACTGCAAACCTACAACAAGTACTGAATATACTGCTCACCTGTGGAGAAAAAGATATTTGGAAAATATATAATTTTTTTCCTCACAGTTATCGTCATATTTATTTTGTACAAGGCGCAAACACAAAACGTGGACAAATTTTCAGCTTTAGAAAGATTTTTTCTTCCTTCATTACTAAGTTTAAAATAAAAACATATAACAATAGTTAGAGAATAAAGGACTGAGAGTGTCTCTGATAGCAGTCCTCAAAGTTGTTACTAACATTTGGTAAGCCTTATAAAGAAAAGAGAAAAGAGCTGCAACATGTAAATTTCTCTAGGGAAGTAGGATCTGAGTGTGTAAACACCTCATCATAAAAAGCTGCAATACAAAACTGACAGCTCATGTAAACACTGTGGTCATCTAAGGTTTCTTCTCAAAATTTGGATGCATGCCCAAATCACTGCAATATCCTTAACATAGGAATGCTTCAGAAAGAACTGAGAAATATGAGAGAAATCTAACAAGTCTAAGAAGTTTTGCTATATTATACTTAATGGTTTCCCTCTCAGTAACAGGGGAAAATAAAGATATCTGAAGCTGAACAATCACATCTTAAAAGTAACTGGTTTTCTTTAGCAATGCCAGCGTTTATTTCTGTCTCTGAGGCTTCATTATTCTCAGTGAATGTGAACTCATTTCATAGTTTGCAGGTCTAAGCTTCAAAGACCATTCTGAATCAAGAGTTCTGCACTTTATACAGACTATCAGGCAGCAGTTCTGCTGTCAGCAAAATAGTTAATGTCAAGTAATAGCATCTATGAAGCAACAGAACAATCCCTATATCACCTGGATTTCTCGCAGGGCTTTGACACAGTGTTCTACAACATCATTTTCTAAATGAGAGAGAGATGAATTTGATGGGTGGACTGTTCTGTGGATGAGAAATTTGTTGAATGGCTACATTCAGAGTGTAGTGGTCAGAGGCTCAATGTCCCAATGACAAGTGGTGTCTCTCAGGGGTCTGTACTGAAACCAGTACTCTTTAATGTCTTTGTCAATGACAGAGAGGGATTGAGTGCACCCTCAATCCATTTCCCAACTCCACCAACCTGAGTGACACACCTGCAGGATGGGATGCCATCCAGAGGAACCTGTATAAGCTCAAGGAGTGGGCCCATGTGAACCTCATGAGGCTCTACAAGATCATGTGTGAGTTCCTGCACATGGGTAAGAGCAACCCTCTGATATCAGTACAGGCTGGGGGATGAAGGGATAAAGAGAAGCCTTGCTGAGAAGGAACTTGGAGGTGCTGGTGGGTGAAAGGCTCAATGAGAGCCAGTAATGTGTAATTTCATCCAGCTGTATCCTAGGCTGCATCACAGGAAGCTTGGTCAGCAGGGCAAGGCAGGTGATTCTATCTCGTGAAGATAGGCTCCTCTACCTTGTGATATCACACCTGGAGGACAGCTCTGAAATCCTCAGCACAGGAAATACATGGACCCACTGCAGTCAGTTCAGTGTAGGATTGCAAAAATGATTGGAGGGCTGGAGCAGCTCTCCTGTGAAGAAAGGCTGAGAGATTCGGTGTTGCTCAGCCTGGAGGAGAGAAGGTTGCAGAGAGACCTTAGAGCAGACTAGAGGACCTCTAAAGGTCCTTTCCAACCCACACCATTCTATGATTCTATGATTATGAACACTTTCTGCTGTTGTCAAATGGTACAACTTTCCAGATAGCTACAACAGCAGGGTTTGTGATTAAGGTCATAGCCATGTCATGAAAACAAACACTGACTGACTCCTTATGAAGTAACCTGCAAAATGATATCTGAGTGAGCATGATGTGAATTTTCCTTAGAGTTATGACCAGTCATGCCAGGTATTATGTAATACTTCTGTTTACCACTGCACCTTGTGATAGTTGGTCATTCAGGGGTATCCAGTGCATTGCCCCTGACTGTGTTGCAGTCATGCCCTGAAGTGTTCACTCATGCTGGGCACACTACAGGATTACATTTCTTGCTTTAGTTTTCAAGATGACCATTTGGCCTGGTAAATCAGCTTGCTCATTGGCTTGTGACAACTAGCAAACATATTTTCATTCAGAGTCCTGCTTAAATGTAGGCCTTTTCTGTCTTAAAAGATTTAATTTAGCCAGGGCAATTAACTCAAGCTGCTCTGAAGATTTTACTATTCCAGGGCTAGTGCTGTTCTATTATTATCATGGGAATTTTGTAAGCATTTCACAGGTTGTGAAAATACTCAACTCAATGTTGAGTATTTTATCATATTTCAGTGGAATTGAATATATGTTGCTTCTTTTTGAAAAGCATTTCTGGTTCCATTATTCCACACTACAGATGCTGCAACCATATGAACAAGAGGATTTTCTTGTCTTTAACATCATTACAGTTTTGAGAATTTAGCTATTTCTGCTGATGTGCATCAACAAACTTCTCACACTGATCTAGCTTTTCTTCATTCCAGAGAGGTATGTGAACAGAAGGACTATGATCTCCATGATCACAAACCCCAGCAATACAACCAAATGGACCAGTTCAAGTTGGCTTCCACAGCACAATTCCTAGCCTATAGTACTGATTGTAGACAATCCGTCCCACTGAAAGGGCAGTGACAGAGCAGAGTGTCAGCAACTCAAACCACATCTCACTGGTGGCCATCTCTGGCAGGGCTTAGACTCCCTTCATATTGTAACTGGTTGCCTGGAAGTTCCCTCTGTGGTTATCCTTTGTCATGTGAAATATTCAGAAGATTGTTGTACTTGGGCAACCAATGCTTCTGCTCTCCACCCTGAGCACCACAGTGCCTGCAGCTGGTGGATAACCATTCACCTCCCAGAGGAGGAAGCAGTGGTAGATGCCAGTGGTATTTTGCACATCAAAGGGATTAAAGTACTTAGCAGAGGATTAGAAACCTGATTCTAGACTCTCCTGGGCCTACTATCTTCAAATCCAGCAGGATGTACCAGTCGCAGCCATACAAGAGGAGGAAAGCCTCTGATTTCTCTAGGCATCTCAGTGTGCCTTTGTTGGTGGTTTACTGGGCTTCTCCCAGATAATTTCTCTATGACTATTTACCACATTACTGTCCCCTTCCCTTTGCTCAAAGTCATAAAAATGGAACATAGCATTTTACTTAAAATCTTATTATGGACAAACGGAAAGACACCATATATAAAGATATAAAAATTTACTGTTAGTTTAAACAGTCACATCATCCAGATTATCTAATTAACACAACAAAACCCATAATAATAGCTATACCAAACGCTTGTGGGATCTACTAATTTAATTTCACATATTTGTCTCTCCAACATTCCTCTTTTTCCTGGGGTCAAGACCTAAGACCTATAGTCTTCCTCAAACAGAAAGAGGGGTAAGTAGAACAGGTTGTGAGCAACCTGAGATCCTTGCTGAGAGTATGATGTTCGCAGTTGTGGGAGTTTCTTCCTTTTCTATCCTGTGGTATACTTGGAGCTCTATTTATATGTCTTCTTATCACACTCTGCCTCCATCTCACTGGTTCCCTGCTGAAGTGGGATCGTTTCCCTGCCTGGCCTCAGTTGACATCAAGGGCTGTTGCTTGAACAGCAGTGCTGCCCCAGATCAAACAGACCTTTACCTTATTCCTGGTGTTCACAGAGCTTCTGCTCACAAAAAGGGGAGGCAAGAGTCACTTGGCCTCACTTAAAGCAATCTGAAACTGTGCCAAGGCAAACCCACACATGTGCTGACACCCTGCACTGCCAACTCGATTCAACACCTTCGGCCTTTTACCACTAATGGGAAATTTATGTTTTTGGAGACACAGCAGCAAACACTCTGACCTTCTGACCTCCCTCCTCCTTTTTCTCTCTAAAATATAACCTTCATTTATTATGTGTGCTTATATCCATATGTGCATACCAGCTCTGGAAACAAGATCTACTTATGCTATGCTGCTCCTCCTCACAATTTGTACATTACAAATTTGGAGAAGACAGACAGAATTCTATGAAGGAAGCTTTGTCTATGTCAAGAAAATAAATCAGATTTTTTCAAAATACAACCCAGTGCTCTGTCAGATCTTCCTTTATTCGTCTAAATTGAGAGGTGGGGTGGAAAAGTGTGCAGACCGTTTTAATTGCAGTTGTACTTAAAATTTATTTTCCTAGTTGCTATTCTGAGCTTGACAAAAAAGAAAAAATTACCAGAAGAAACTGGTTAGCTATCCTGTGTTGGAGGTTAGTTCTGTGTCTTTGTAACAATCCTCTGTGATTTAAATCTTTAAATTTGAAAGTATATCTAATGAAACATTGTCTTTCTTTTCTCCTATTGAGATCATTGATGAAAGAGTGTGGAAACAATTTATTGTATAGGATATATTTTTGATAATGCATTACTAGATTTCTCTTTTTATGGAGAGTAAATAAGAATGATACCTTCAGGTAGGTTACAAATATCTTACTAAGACTTTTCCACAACATGGTAAGTACTCGATAATGCAAATAGAATTGTTCTTGGATACAAAATAAATCACAAAATCTTAGACTGCTATTCCTTAGTCCTCTCCATTCTTTTCAAAGACTGTAATTTGTGCAGTATTTTGATGCACAATTGTCTCCGATTTTCATTTTATCCTAATTTTTTAAGTAGGGGAACCCATCTCTATCTGGAGATATCTAGAAATACCATGTAGTCTCATAGAAATTATTCTCTTAAGAGAAAAATAATGATAAAGTGGTTCACTGATTTCACAAAATCAGTTTTATTACCCTTAAAATAACAGGCTCAGGGAAACATAAATTTAAAAACAGAACAGAAAAATAATTCCTTGTAATCTAAATTACTAGTTTAGGGCTTTGTTCATTTTTTGAAAGCTAACTGCAATTAATGAAATGAGTGTGCTCCAGAGGTCCTGGATATTTTATCATTAGGAATCTCGGAAGAGTTTGGGTAAATGTTAATATTGCATTAGATACACAGGGATCTCATAAAATTAAAATGTTTTAGAACATTTAACTAGATAGCTAGCTTGCTATTACCAGAGAAAAAAATGTCCTGTAGATGTTTTCATTAAATATGACAGGAAGAGATATAATTGACCACACTAATCTCTTAAAAATAATAAGTCTACTTTGAAGAAAGGCAAATGAACTGAAAATCAGCATTAAAAGAACAACACAACTCCAGTCTTCCTAAAAGAGACATTTGTCAGCTGTCGCCACTTTTCTTTGCTTAATTTAGCACAAATTGTTATTTCAGGATGTCATGATTGCTGTACAGTGGTTTGTTATTTAAATCACTATGGTATTTGAATGAAATACTCAAAATCAGAATACCATATATTCAATGAGTGCATACATGGTGTCAGATGTTTGTGAATCACAAGTAAGCATCAGAGGCTGACACTGACTTGTGAACAAATCCTGAATCCCTAAATGAACTGCTAAATATCTTAAAAACCCAAATTAAACTCTTACATATCAAATTTCTTTAGTATTCCATGTAATCACCCAGTAAAATCTCTCATCAAGGGTAAACTAAAATTGTGCCTCCAGGACAAGGGTGGGGAAAAGGATTCTGACACCCCCTTGAAATACAACCATAGGAGCTAGAACCTGCAGCCAACATGTCCTGTTGTTGATTTATATGTACAAAATTCAGCAGTAAAAAGCTTTGCATTTAAATTAACAATTAATAATACTCAAGGAAATCTTGGAAATCATCTTGGCTTTGGACAGTGAAATATTAAACACAGGAATCTGTGCTATTTCAAAATAGTTAATTGTTTAATGGGTTTTTTTTTCTTCCTTGTTACATTGCTGAGACAAGCTCATGCTCCATTTGTCTTCCCTGCAGCTGCATTATAAAAGTGTAACTGGCTCCTCATCCTTCCCCCAAGAAATAAAAAACTTTTAATCACTATTTAGAGAATACATCTAATACCCCACATCTTAAGATTTTACATATTAATATCACTATTTATACTCTAGAACATTTCTAGCTGACATTTCACAAGCATACAGTGTACTTAGAGCCACTCTTGAAGGAACCAAGCTTCCCAGACCCCAGAACAGGGGTACCTCTCTAGTGCATTGTCACAGCATTGTTTCCCTGTCTGTCATCTTCCCCTACAAGTTTTTGGATGTCAAGACTGAGCAACCTCTCTGGCCCCCACACACCCCGCTCTGCATTTTTGTTTATAGGGGACAGTCAGGGGAGACCCCCAGGTGGTGAGACCCTTCTACCTGTGACTGAGCCAAAGGTCTTCCTCAGTCCCAAAGCTGCTGAAGGGATTTGTCAGTGACATGATGTGGCTGCCTGTAAACCAGGCTTAGTACTTCAGACACTGGGAGCAGAAATCTTCTCTCTTGCATAACACCAACCTTTTTTTTTATACTTTAAACTACCATCTACTTTTGTCATGCCGAACATCAACCCTCCCCTTCATACTATCTTCAAGAGCATAACGAGGTCTCATTAATGGCTGGGACTATTTCTGTCTCATATTTACTCTAAATTCTGCACTTGGAGCACCGAAAGTTTGTGTTTTGGGATTAGACTTGAACATTTACATGTTCATGGAACAATGCCTTATGTTTTTCAAAATTACATATTTATCCAGATTTTGAAGCATACTTGAGTAATAACATCATAAGACATGAGAAATTACTAATATAGTCAGACATTGACTACCACTAGACATAAATAATATGCTAATAATTTTATATGAGAAGAAAAAAATGAACAATCTGATGTAATTTCTCACACAGATGTATGTAGACATTTTTCAAAGACAACTTATGTGAGATGTGTTATTTATACTAAATCTACAGTGATGGCATCTGAAATCAACCTCAACCTCTAAACATGAGATTATTAACTTCCAGTTTGCTGAAAAAATACTTTATCATAAACACTTCAGTCAACTTCTTACCCCTAGGAATGACTTAAGAGTGGGAATTTTAAGTAATCATGAGATCTCTTGGACTCTACATCCAAATAATCTCTTTCAGTCAGGAAAAGTGTTTACTGATTTCATATTTCTAAAAGAAAGAAAACAATTAGATATCTAAATAAATAGAAAATTAAATTTGAGATTTAAATATCAAAAACATGTATATATTTTAGAACCTCTGAGAGTCTTTATTGCATATTGACTCATCGACTATTATCAAATATTTTGCAGGTTAGAAAAGATATGTATTCCTTCAAAAAACATGTTATTTTGTTTGTAGTCTGACTAGATATTTTGAAATATCTAGGATGGTTAACTTTGTTTTTCTAACTTCCAAAACAGAATGAGGTAGAAGGAAAAAAAGAGCTAACTTCAATCAAACAAAATATTGCATCTGTAAATAATAAATATTAATATAGAAGTAATAAATATTTATTTACAATAATTAAATGTACTGATTTGTCTATCCAATACTTCCATTCAGAAAAAGGAATTAACCAAACATATCACTAATAAAATAACACAGAATTAGTAACAAAATATGGAATTCAGAGTACTAAGAATATCACTAAAATGGAAATATCACTCTGCAGATGCAAAACTCTGTTCCTTTGCATGTGAACTAAAATTGTTGCATTTCTATTCTAGAAATCCCTCTCTAATCCTCAAAGGCATCTACACTACAGGGCCAGCATGGTGGGATCTGCATTTCATCCACTTGTGGTTTTGGTTCTTCAAGTTACCAACGACAGAGAAGTCTTCTCTGAAATTATATCTGTTCAGCAACCACCTCTTCTCAAACAACGGATATTGCAAATTTGACTGGGTAATCTACGTAGGAAGTATTTCCTGCCCTCGGCATTCAACACACAAATCCCAAATGATGAAATGCTGAGGTCTGACAGATACTGTGTACCTTTAATGTGATGTGGATGGCAATGCCTACATCAACATGACTCAAAAGTCAAAGCAAGGCTAATTGCATTCCCATTCATAAATAAAAAGTATATATCCTTATAGTTCAAGTGCTACTAGTTTTATTCAAACTTTCACACAAGATATTTTATCTCCGGTGGGTTGCACTTTGGTTCTTTTTTTGCAGGACCTGAGCTAACTGAAACCACTATTCTGTATGCATATTGGTTTGCTGCTGAACAAAACCAGCTTGATACATGCAAAGGATTACAGAAACTGCCTTTGTCTCATCGAACTGCCGACGGAACCAAGCAGATGCGTAACCTCAGATTGCTATTTAGATCTGTACTACAATTAAGGAAAACCTAGACCTTAGTGGCCAAAACCAGGTATCAACAGAGGACCATCAGTGTTAAACCAGTGCCACCAGATATGCCCAGAGATATCTGCATGACGGGTCAGCCAGAAGGCAGGGAAAACACCCACAGGCATCTAGTTCACTAGTTCAGGTGCCACTGCTCAGGAAACTGAACCAAGCCCCTGGTCAATACAGCCAATAAAATCTAAAGCACTATCCATCTCACCAAGTGCAGGCGTCTCCTTGAGGAAATAAGTGCTTGTTAAACTCCACACAGAGTGCACTGAGGGGCTCCACCTTCACTGCAAAAGTCCCTTGCTGACACAGTCACTTAACAGCTCAGTTTACCCAGAATTCCACCTCATTTGAAAAACACACATTCATTTATGAAAGACAGTACCTATGGCAGTATTAAAATGAAAAGTTAGCCTGTTTCAGATTGCAAATGGTACACGGGAAAGAATGATTTTTAAGACATGAGCTCTTTCTACCAGCCTTATAAGATCCAGAAACAGTACACTTCAAGTTAAATATCTCAGCACCAATGACAGGAGAACAAAGCTTGAGAGGGAGAAATGAAGGAAATAATGGAGAAAGGACAATATGGTAAAAAAGTGTTGTTTTTTTCACGTTTTGGGTTGTTTTGGTTTTTTAATAATTTTTGTGGCAACATAGTATTATGAGCTGTTTTAAATGTAACTGTGAGCTTTTTCTTCCCTTCATCTTTTACACAGTGTATTCTCAGATCTGAAGGACACGTCATCATTTCAAGTGAACAACAGAAGTTCCCATATATTTGTGTTTTATACCAACACTGGAAAAGGTTTTATTTTTACTACATCATAATAAAAACCCCAAATCCTGAAACTCTAAGACTGCAAACAAAATAACACAAACTTATGATTTGCAAGGTATGTTGCCTACTTATACACTCCTTAATATAAATCCTTATATAGCAATTATTTTTTGGCATTAAATATTTTATTTCAGAATTAGACACAGCTATTCTGTCTGCTATTTTATGTATTTTTCATTTTATATTGTTTCATTTGGCTTTTGCAAAAGGATGGATTTCCTTTTTTTCTACAACAGGCTCACATCTCCTTATAGTTGGGGAAATTCTCCGCTGTTGAATTATGAACAAAAACCAAGTGCATTTTTATGTTTAGGTTTTAAAAAGCTGAGTACCATTTCCATAATTTATAACACATGAACTACCATACATTAATACGTAAGCATTAGACTGCTTATTTGGGGCTAACTATTGCATCAAATATTTTCTGAAGTTACTTCTCTAAACCCAAAATGATTAGGTTGTCCATGGATCACAGTGAGGAATGAAAATTTTGCCTCTTCCCATTATCATCTCTTCTAAATTCCTGCGTGTGAGTAAATTTGAAAGCGGTTTTCAGCAAGCAAGTGCAGCAACCACTTTACCCTTGTTGTATGTGTTAAGAATTGACACAGCAATACACTGGCTTGAGCTATTTACAGTGTGGACCAAGTCCAGCATCTGATTATTGTCGCCATTCCCCATGATGGAAAGTTCATTTATGTTATTTTCAGTTTTATGTTATTTCTAAAATGAAGGAGTTCTATTGAAGAAACTCTCTGAACAAATGGAACGTCTGTGGTTGACTGTCCTCTGCCTCAAAAAATATCTTTATTTCTAAGAAAAAGAAAAGCCAACAAAACAAAACACAACACAGACCTATCTGGCTGTTACCTAATGCCTACTTATCCAATTTCTTATGGAAAAGTAAAGTTCATGTCCTAGGAAATAAAGAAAATGAGGACCTGACAAGATGCATTAGAAATGTCCTCTATTCTGCCAGAACAAAGGAGGAGTGCCATGAATGATGAGCGCTTTAGTTTGCAAAGGATAGATCCATTGATCACTTGGTACGTGATTTAGTAAGTTTTCAGAGCTTGATAATAATACAATGCAGAAATGTCACATCGCGTTACTGTTATGCCGTAAAAAGAAGCTGAGCATTTTGCTTAGACTATTATCTTTCAGTAAAAAACTACTTTTGAGCAGTAGAAGCCAGGAGACTTTAAAGACAGCTATAAATAGTTCTAAAGAGAATCTTCTGGAGGATCTCTGAGCAGAGGATTTTCTATTTTTGTTAAAAATTATTATTTTAAGGAATCTAAGGCAAAAACCAAACAAAATTTTAAAAAATCAGGTAAAGAATACAGAATACTGTATAACTGCTATTGTGGAAATATTTGTGGAAAATATTGGGAAAATATGTGAAAATATTGTGGGAAACAGTAATGCAGAAAATTAGTAAGATAGAGCTTATAGTATTTATATCAAAATGAACAGGCAAAAATACAACTTAAATTTTTAAGTGAAATTCCTTCAAAATACTCCAATCATATAAACAAATCTTCCATTATCAATACCAATGGGTTTTGAACAGCTAGAGATCTGTGCTTTGCTTGGGATATTTCACTGACAATTTTGCAAATGTGTACTGAAGTTTATGGACCAAACTTCTTCTACAGGTAGTACAACAACCAGAAAGGAGGTTGTAGCAAGGTGGGGTTGATCCCATCTCCCCTGCAAGAAGTGCCAGGACAAGAGGAAATGGCCTCAGGTTACACCAGGGTATTGGCTATTACAAAAGATTTCTTCAGCAAAAGGGCTGTCAAGCACTGGAAAAGGTTGTACAGGGAAGTGGTTGGGTCACTATCCCTGGAAGTTATTTAAAAGACAGTAGACATGGCAGCTGGGGACATGGGTTAGAGGAGAACTTGGCAGAGATGAGGTAACAGTTGGTTTTTATGAGCTCAGAGGTCTTTTCCAACCTAAATGGTTCTGAGTTTCTGTGGTTCTGCATAGGAAGCCCAACCTCAAGTCTACTATACGTCAGGCATTAGTAGCCTTCCTTTCTTCGTGCTGAACTAAGATCCCCACTCATTTCTGTTTATGGAATCTGATGAGGTTCATCACCTCTGCATTCACTAATACATAGTTCAGATTAGAATCTTCCGCCTTCCTTTCAGTAGGGTCTACAAGCAAATCAGTGCTGACCCATGACAAGCTGCTGATGGACAGGGCTTGTTCCACCTGCAGCAGAGGCTGCTCCTGGGGAAGCAAACAGCAGTTCCCAAAGACCTATGGGGAAATTATTGGGAAGATGCTTCCAGGCTCCTCACAGCAAGGCCTGGTGAGAAAGTGAGGAGCAGTAGGCATAAGGTGAAACAGGAGAGGTTCAGAATGGATGTAGGGAGAAACCTTTTCCTTAAGACTGCCAGGGAGTGGCACAGATTGCCCTAAAAGAGTGTGTGTGTTTGAAGGTGCTCCAGACCAACTGGATAAAGCCTTTAACAGCCTGGTCTGATTTCAAGGCTGACCCTGCTTTAAGCAAGAGGCTGGACTAGGTGAAAATCTGAGGTTCCATTCAAAACAATTTATCCGATGATTTTAAGTGGTGAATTTCATTATGACACAAATATTTCTGAATCCATACAGCTGAAGAAAACAACCATCTTACAAAAAAAGTCACTGAAGTCTTATCTAGGATGTGTGCTTCTGAACCAGATATTTCTGATGAAAATTTGGACATATTAGCCCAGAAATAGTTGAGCCATCATAATGTGGTTTTGCAACACATTATTACAAGGCCACATACTTAAATATACATGACAAAAAAAAAAGAAAAAAAAAAAAGAAAAAAGAAAAGGAAACAACCCCCACAAGTTTTGTCTTTTATGCTTATAAATATGCAGAGAATGAAAATCTCCTAAGCAGTGATTTTTGAGGTTTGTAGTTTAGAAAGGTCTATGATGGCTTATGGATTGCAAGACCAACTGGCTTTATATAGAGGACAAGTTATATAAGGAACTGCTCCAGAGCTCCTGATCTATTTTGTATTAAAAAATTTCTTAAAATTTAAAAAAAAAGGGAAAACAAAAAAAACCAAACGACAACAGTTCAATTTTCACATATTTCAGATCACTCACAGCAATTTTAAAAGCCTGGCACTATCATTGGTCTACATACTAGAGTTGCTCAGTGGATTGCAACATACTCAGGACATAGAGATTCTCTTCTTGCAAATCCTCTTTCTTGATACAAGGATGAGAGATTAGCCCATTAATTACAACCTTAAAAATAATGCTATCCTGAATCTCTTCTCTTGCAAATATCTATAATTATACATTGCAAACTTTAATCAGGTAAGTATTCTGAAAGCGTCTGAATGATGAAAACTAAATGAATGCCCCATGCAAGACCAAAACAGGCATTACAAAACAAGACGTTCTGTGGAGGAACCAGTGTTTTCAGAAAGCAGACACAAGAATTCATGAGTAAAAGATGTTAAGAGAAATAAAAACACTGAGCAAAATTTAATAGACTGGACTCTTCACTGCTTTATGCTATGTAAAGAATGGAAGCATATTGGAAAAATCCACTGATTTGGTAGCACTCTACATCTACTTTGCATTCATGTCATACAGGTATAACTGATTAAACAGAGAACAAGTGAACAGGCTCTAGCAGCAGTCAATTTATCATTTCACAATGTGTGTGGACAAGGTGCAAAAGGACTAACTTTCAAGAAAGCAATGTTAACAGAAGTCTAGAGGTTTGAAAGACTTTATTTTTTTTTTCAATTTTAATACAAGCTTGAAAGACTAGCATTAAATTGGCATAATAAAGATTTAATAGTCCAAGTAGGATTCCACTGCTTAATATATAAACTAATTCAGAGATGGTTTAGTTTCTTAAACAGAATTTATATTGTTGTGGAACTGTTTACATTTCAAAGTGGCTTCCAATGCTATAAGCACCTCCAAACGCAAAATTTCTACATCCAAAATTTTAGAGTCAATATGCACATAGGAAATTACATACAATTTTGTTTCACTCTGGCCAAGACACTTCTCTGTATTTAGCTGAGAAGATACTCTGGTGAGTAATTCCAATGGAAACACCCACAGGTAAAGAATTTGAAATCCAGTTTTTTGTGGGGGCCAAATAACTTCCATTTTAAGGGTTATTTGTTTTTTCAGCCACAGCATCTTTAAGGACTACAGTTTCACTATATAGTTTAACTATATCTAACCTTACATACTCTTTCCTCACAAATCAGAGACTTCTACCATAACTTGTCATTTGTACTTGCTTCTCTTGAATTGTTTAATCTCCCATAAGGATAGATTTACATTTTGTAAATTATCAATTCCTATTTTTAATCCCATTTCGTTAAAGTGTTTGAAGAGTTAGGTGTGATTTGGGAAAAAAAAATTTCTACACAAAGCTTGAATAATACCTAAATCTGCTTTTGTGACTAGAATTACAGAAGGTAATAAATGTGTTATTTACAAAAACATATTTACTGAAAAGTCATATACAAAATAATTTACAATGACAAGAGTCACTCTTCTGTATGCTTTTTTCCTGTTATCTGGTTTCCTAGACATGCACTTAAATTTCTCATAGACAAGACAAGCTTCTACCACTCCTAAATACTGTGACCATGGCTTTTCTAAGAGTGCTACTAATCAGGGCCTACAAAGCAGACTCTGCTTCCCTCTCACCTTCCCTGAAAATGACAGGGAAAAAAAATGAAGAGAGGCTGACCAGCCACTATGGCAAATCCCTTATTTAAAATAATCACATTCATATGGCACCTGTTCCAGGAGTTAATTTTACTTCTGCTACAAAAAATAATTGTCCTAAATTCCCAGCTAGAATTTTTATCTAAAACGAATAAAACAAGAATGCTTTAGGGCCATATTTTGCATGTTTGACTGCATAAAAATACAGGAAAAGAGAAACTTGCAATTATTGTCAGGTCCTCCTCATTCAGTCATGCCTCTCAGGACATTTTAACAGGTTGTTTGCAATGCTCTAAACAAGGAACTTAACTAAAACCTCATTTTGATCCAAATATCAAAGGATTTAATTAATCATATATGCTTCAGCATATATAAGTCTCAACATGAGTTTAAATCTGATGCCATCTGGTAAATTTCAAAAAGGAATTACGAGACCAAGAAGCACATCTGACTTGAAAGATATAAAATGGTCCCTTTCAATATATCCGTAAAAGCATATCTATACCAGAAATATCAGAGACTCACAAAAAAGCTAAGGCCAGCAAGAAAAGCTGATTAATGACAGAATTCACTATTTACTCCATGAAGCAAACACTTTACGGTCAAATCACTGTTTTGCCAGACCAGTACCAACAATAGATGACCCTTGAAAAGGGACAATTTTTCCTGGGATTATATACGGAAGAGATCATCATAACATGATCCTGTTGTTACCCTTTATGGCAGGCAGGGAGGGAGGAAGGACTGTATAGATCATCTATTAGCTACCAAATTTTATGGAGTCAGCTGAGCATCATTTACATTATGATCCCTCTTTTTTAATTCACATACAGTAATATAGTCTTTCATATTAAGATAAGCAAATAAACTGCAGAGATTTTGTCCTTGATCATGTCTCAAAGAGACATCTCTGTTGCTCTGAAATAAATTAAAACAAGCTTTCTGACATTTTAGCTTTTAGGATGGGCAATTTATATTTGCAATTATGATCAAAGACTCCATTTCCTTTCCCATGAAGAGCAAACAATTGCTGTCCCACAACTCAAGCTCATTAACACTTCCTCAGAACTCAGAGCCAGACTGTGGAACGGATGCATAGATAATAGAGCAGTTCAACAGGAAAGTGCTCCTCTGAAGGCGTATTGGTATGACTTCCAAACATCTCACACTCTTTATTGTGAATAAGAGGAGTGTCAATTTTCACATTTTCTCTGGACAGCATTTAAGCAGACAGAGGTTATATAAGAATGCATTGACAAAGACTGGTGCTAGAGAAAAGTTGAGACCAAGTCTAAGCAAACTGCACAAAATAACAGCAGCAGGTGGTTACACTCCACTTCACCTTCTCATCAGGCAAGCACACAATGGAACTTTTCACTGATTTTCAGATTCTCAAGGCCAGGAAACAGGCAATTAATTTAACCCAATGCAGTTTTACCTTCAATGCTTCCTAACATCTCCTTAGAATATAAGCAGTGCCAATAAGTGTACTCGAAACACTGAATGAGAAGAAGTAAACACTCAATAGTCAACAACTTAAGTGGTCATAAAGAAATGTGTAAAAAACATCTGGTTTACAACATCTGCTTTATCAAGACTCTCCTTTTTAAAATTTATTTTCATTCAATTTTCAATCTCTGATATTTCTCTTTTTAAGATGCAATCAGCTGCAGCCAAAGGTTGTGCAGGCCTTGGCAGTTTTCCAGATAAGGCTGGATAAAGCCATGAATAACCTGAGAACTGATCCTGCTCTAAGTAGGAGGTTGGACAGTGAAACTTCTTGAATTGCCTTCCAACCTGATGCATTCACATGCAGAACTTTATAAGAGATTTGCTTCTGCCTTTACTGAGAAAAAGTCATAAAATCAAATATTCATTACTGTTGTGTGGGTCAGACAGCTATTCATTGAATCAAGTTTATCATATTAAACCAAGTGTGATTATGAAGAAGGCAGAGCTTTAATCACACTTTCAAAGAAATCATTATTCAGTTACAGCACAAGTGAAAGTAGTGTTTATCACTAGAGGAAAAGTGATAGCAGTGTTCAAAACAAGTTATCTATTTACTGAATGGAAGATATTAACAAAAAAGAAGTGTTAATCATTGAAAGAGTCTTTTAAAAAATGGAGTTTCATGGTGCAGAATTAGGGCTACTGCCACACAGGACTGCATGCAAAAGACAGCAGGATGTCAGGAGTAAGATTCGCAGCAGCCCACAGGCAAAGATAAAGCTGCTTAAAGAAGGCACCAGATCAAGCTAGGTTTTCCCAAAATCCTACAGTCAAATACCTAATTCTAGGCTTTAGGAAGCAAGAACACTTTGCCATAAGCAGCAGAAAAACAAGAGTAATATATTTGAGGTCTAAATAAACATATCAGTATTCGAGATAGCATGACAAGGGGCTAACAGATCTACGCTTGCACTGTCTGTGCAACGAGCATGAGACAGCTTCGGTTCAGATGTACAGAGCATGTCATTATCCCAGGATGTCCCAGCAGGGAAATAGGTCAAACTTTCTCAAGCTTGGAGAAGCACTTAAGATGAGTACTTGGCTTCAAGTCTGGAGGTGTCTTATCTCTGGACAGCTCAGGAGATGAGACAGCACAACTGGTATATATTTGTATATGTTCCTGTAGCTATGTCCTTTGTGGTCTAGTGATTAGGACTATATTGCTTCCACAACACAGGGAAATTCCAGGGGTTTGGTTGTCATGCAGTAATTTTTGGCAAATTATTGGTAAATCTGAGGTACCTTTTCAAGAATTGGCTAGCAATATCTATGACCAAATATTTCTATCTCTACATACCAGAAAAACATTGAGTAAAAACTCCTTTATGTGACTGTAAGCAAACAAGTATGTGGAACTGTCTTCTAAATGTTCAAGCAAAGGTCCCTCGCAACCTGTGTCACCCTGTGGTGCAATGAAGAGAGGTCAGGTATGCAGCCCTCCCCACAAACAGCAAGACAATTTCCTTCATTGTCTAGAGAGCCGTGTCCATCCACAGATATTTAGACTGACACACCAAATGTTTTCTCTTGACCAAAGTCACATTTTGTTGTGATGTATAAGGTCTCTCAGTTGTGTCACAGAACAGCACAACTCAGATACTTTCCCTTCTTTACAGAGAAACTAATTTTTCAAGGACACTTTCAAAGCTACTTAAAATCCAGTATTAAATATTTCAAAAGGGATTCCTGATATCTGGATGTAAAATAGAAAAAAAAAAAAAAACAGATGAAAAGAAACTGACTCCAGAATACTAGGTGGATCATCCTCTGGGAACATGTTCTGTTTAATGAAGATGACATAGTGAATTTCTATGCTCCTATTGTCAAGTCAAAAATAGGCAGTGTGCTGAGGTACTTCAGAACGTTCTGACATGACAGCCAAAACACAACATACCATAACTAACAGCCGTTACATCCCTCTGGAACGTAATTACCAGGCATAATTTATAGCAAAACCCATAAACTGAGCCAGAACTTCAGTGTGAGAAGATGTAATGAGACAACCAGGACCCTCCAATTCCTCTTAATATGCAGAACTCGAAGCAAATACAATACTCAGGTCATAGCTCTCCATTCCTACCAGAACAACAAACCCTCCCCTCTGAAGTCCTCTCCAACATCTCAAGTGCTATGCCTCCTTTTCATTAGCCCCATCCCTGTACAGCTCCCGCTATGTTCTTCAGCAGTTCTTGGCAGCAGTGACACCTTCTCACTACATCTAACCACCATTTTATATCTGCATTCTGTAACTTATTCCAGGCACTAAACCAAAGCATTTAATTCCTTTAATTGCTACAAATCCCATTTCTTTATGTATTCAGTTAGAAATCAGACGTATGGGTCTGCTTTACCACTACTAAAATTACATTCAAATGGCTTCATCCTCTTTCCCAAAAACACATGCATCTCACCCTATTCTAATTCTTTTTTAGTCAGCTAGACATACATTGCTTTTAAAGCTTTCACAACACTGAGTAATTGCTAAGGAAAATAATCAGAGAGTGCAAAGAACACAAAGTGTAGAAGCAGCCAATTATAGCATTATATCTGACAAAATAGGATGTGTTCATTTGTGAGATGACCTGTGCAGATTTCCTCTGTGAGCTGCCCACAATTCTTCTTGCATACAACCACATAACAGGTGGGCAGAGGCAAGGAGTGAAGATATTCTCTCGAAAAATCAGTGAAGATGAGTCAGTATCAAGTATTTACTATTTAGCAGAAAGCAGACAGCTGTTTTACACCTTTGTTTACACCTTGGAGAAAGCAAAGAGAAAGCATCAGCAGAGGTGATATAGCCTAAGACAGGAAATGCAGCACGGCTAGCAGAGTCAAAGGCGCTGGACTCAACTCATTCATTATGTGCATGAATTCAGAACCACTAAAAGCAGGTACCTTTACATAGAACCACAGAATGTTTTGGGCTGGAAGGGACCTTTACATGTCATCTCATCCAACCCTCTCTTCAATGAGCAGGGACACCTTGAACTAGATCATTTTTCTCGGTGTCCCATCCGACCTGATCCTCAATGAATCCAGAGATGGAGTTCTTCTCCAGGCAATCTGTTCCAGCGTTTCACTGCCCCCATTGTAAAAACTTACCTCCTTATATGTAGTCTAAATTCATGCTCTTTTGGTTTAAAACAGGGTAGATTTCATTTAAATCCATTATCCCTTAGTTTAAAACACTTTTTTATCTTAAAACTATTACCCCTTGTCCTATCACAACAGTCTCTATCAAAAAGTTTGCCACCCTATTTCTTATGATCCCCTTTAAGTACTGAAAAACCACCTTAGTTACATATAAGAGCTTTCTCGTCTCCAGGCTGAACTCCAACTCTCTCAGCCTGTCTTCACCAGAGAGCTGTTCTATCCCTCTGATCATTTTTGTGGCAGTCCTCTGGACTTGTTCCTACAGGTCCATGTCCTTTCTGGGCTGATCAGAGCTGGGTGCAGAACCCAAGGTGGGCTCTCTCAAGAGCAGAATAGAGGGGCAGCATCCCCTTCCTCACCTGCTGGCATGTTGCTGGTGATGTGGCTCAGGATGGGGTTGGCTTTCTGGGCTGTGAGTGTTCATGCCCATGCAGATATTGAGTCACTGACCACCACAACACCCTGGCTGCAACCATCCAGACAACCACTTATCCACCAAACAATGCATGGTGAAATGATTCTATACAAAATGGGTTCCTGACTCTATACCCCTGATTTGCTGCTCATTTTTATTCATAGGCTGTCTTTGTTTGCTTACTTTGCTTTGTTTTAGTTGTTTTTTTTTTTTTTTAAATCTGTCTTTGTTCCCTCGTTTGACATGCTTCACTGTAAGTAAGGAGCATCCACTTTTCACCTACAGCAGGGCTCCGGGGCTCTTCAGTTCAAACAATCTGTCACAGGTTATTGTATTAAAGTCATGAGATGCCTGGCAAGAAAATAAAGGTCACACTTCACCATGAAAAATTTATACAAACCATAGCTGCAGTATAATCCTTGCACTGAATATGTATTTTAGAACTGGGACATGTCTTCCCCTCATAGGGCAGTGTAATCATTATAGGCCATCCCTCTCAGGATACTTGTTTATAACCAACACAAAATCACCTCAGAATGGATATATAAAGGAACTCACAGACACCACCACAGATGGTTACCATTGCCTAAATTAAACCTGGTCCAGAGCACAGTCCCTGGACTGCACTTGTGCACCCTGGGAGGTTTTTTGACCAGTTTTTGGAGTTGGTTTAACCTAGGTCACCCTCAAACCATTCCGAGATAAAGCAGGGGATCTGTACATACTGCAAACTTCACCACTGCATCTTAGAGGGTAAAATATTTGTAATGGCAAGGACAGAAGCTCCTGCATGGATGAGCTCTGCTGCACAACACAGGTTCAGGCACAGTTAATTACAGCATAGCATGAGATAACTGTCCTAGACAATTTTTTTTTCTCACATAAAACGTTTTGGACTTATCTTGGCAGCTGAAGGAATCTCAGTTCTCAGACCATTGAAAGCTACTGAAAGATGGGGTCTAAAACTCTAAGACTGAGATACAAATGTGACTTATATTGCTTTACCCCATTTGGGAGCTCTGAAGCACCATTTTACAGTAAATACACTGAATGCTGAAAGTCTGATGTTTCCTAATTAGCCTAGCTGAGGTTTTCGCTTTAATCTTTATGTCATACTGCAAGAAAAATTTGACAGCTTTGTGTTCACTCTATAATTTTTTCCATATACAGTAAGTAATGAACTGGGTCAAATATCAAAATTAAAAAGAAAAAATACTGTAACTATTCCTGTGGGGTGGAAAAAAAAACACACAAAAAGTTGTTACATAATTAAACACCTTTTCCTTGGGAAGGATGAAAAGTGTAAACGAAGGTCACACTTGTCACCTAAAGTCCTACATATCCAGTTTTGAAATGCTTGACTTTGCAGCTTGCAATATTCTTTCAATACACTCTTTTTTAAATTTCAAAAATAAACAAAAGTCCTACTGAGATGACCAATTCTGTTCAGGAAAAAGTATTTCATAACAGTAATTTCTGAGTGATAGTTCTCCTTCAAATGGAAAAAAATACCAGAGAAAAGGTTTGATTTTAGGAAAATTCTGACTATAAAAAAATGAACGGTTTAGCTGAAAGGACTTAAAACAAATACAAAATAAAAGAAGCCACATGGTAAAAATAAATGGAATAGATGAAGAGAAGAAACAGGCCATGAAGACTGGCAGAAAGCAGGTACAAAAGCAGAGACCAGAGAAACCTCAATGGAATTTGAGAAAGTGAACTTCAATCTGGACACAAGGGAACCTGGCAGACACTACATATGCATTATTAAGGGACCACTGCCTTCAGAAGTAGAAGCTAGGAGAGTATCAGGGGAAAGTATAATATATGTTTCCCCTGTTCTCACACTTCCTTTGGTATCTGTTGCTGATGGAAACAGAACTTGTGCTCTGTGTACCTTGGTCTGACTCAATACCATCACCCCTATGTTCATATAATCCCCCTGTACACAGGCTAAAAACCAAAAAAACAAATATTTCCTATAGAATGGATGACTATGACTATCCTGAAATCATAAACAAAACAGCCAGACATTGCCTTAGCCAATTCTTCAGGGAATTAAGTACTAGTATCATGAGAACTATTAAAAGTACTACACAAAATTTTCACTCCCACAAGCATGCATATGATAGATAAGTAGAAAACAAGTTTCCTACCTTTAAAATGAAGACTATCACTTGAAAAACAATTTTCGTGCTTCCAACCCCCATGATTTTCTGAGTTACTTTGCTCTACTTTTCCCCACCTTATGTGTGTGTGTGCAGATACACATAGATAAAATAAAATATTTAAAATGCTTGTTTAAAATTATTGTCAAAAGTTAGATAAAAGCCTACAAACACATGACTGGGATTTCTAGCAAGGTCACCTGATGCATACTCTTGGTGGATTAAGAGACTCTCAACAGCAAAGAAGCAGGTGTTGCTGCACTTTTCCAGCTGACTGCTAGGAAACTCTTAGGGCATTTTAGTTTGTCTCAGCAAAGGCTGGTCACTGTTCTGACAAAAAAAATCTGTCATCCTGTTCATAAGAGATGATAAAAAAATTTTCTATCCTCATCAAGAAACACAGACTCAAAATAGTACTTTTTTGCCACTCAGGTTTTTCTGTTATTATTTAATTTTCAATCCATTTTTAATAATTTTTTAGGAGGGGATCATTCAGTGACTGAAAGACAATGTGCTCAAAATACTCATCAAAGGGCTCTGCTCTGTTTTTGGCTCCATTCTTGGCTGGAACAGCTGTTCCAAGCACATGATATGTTCCTACCTTCTACCTCTAAACACAGGAGCATTTTTTGCTTTATAACACATCAGTTATCATGGTTATTACTGGAGTCAACAGGGAAATTTACTTCCATGGACAAAAAATGACATTCTAAGCAGATGGACTGACTTCCTGCAAAAATGACCTCTCTCCATTAAATTCACACAGAGAGCCCAAATGAGTAATTTCAGCAGCATGCTTAACTTTTTAATGACTAGAGGCAGAAGAGATTAATCTGAGGTTCAGACAGTAAAAGTAACCAGAGTTTCATGTGGAATGAAGCCAATTACCAAATGGCTGTTTTCCCCAAGGGTGACATTTCCTCTTGTAATGCCTTGTATGACAGGCTCACCTTGCAGGCTCCATTTCATGTCCAATACTTAATTTTGCCGTGTTTAATAAATTATCAAGCTTCATTACAATAACTTAAAATTCTAATAAGTAACTCTACCACCTGGAGAGATGACCATGTACATTTCTTTGAGTATGCATGAAGCTAAATAAGGGAAACACACAGGTTTCTCCCTGGTCTGAAGTGAACATATTTTAGTTCTAATGGCACAGTACTGGTAGGACAACCAAATCAAAGTTTAATCCAAGGAACCTGTAGCTAGTGAGGTGAACATCCTTGTATCTAACATTACCCATCTATTTTATAATATCCTACATTGTCCAGTTATTCATAGCTGTTACATTAAATGGCATTTTGTCACTGCTGCAGCAGAACAAAAAAAGGCTCTGTTTCCTTCCAGAATAGCCGCTGTACGTAATTTTGACACTAGGTTTGCTTGAGCTAAACAACCAAGAGGAAGGACACCTGCAGGTGGAAGTGACTGCCAGAATGTCACGCAGAGAAATGACATTAAAAAGGCAACTTGTCAACAGCTCTAGATGGCAGACAAGCACGATACTTTAGGGCATCGACAGCACTGCCCATCTCCTATGAAGGCATCATTGCCAGAACATTACCTAATTTTAAAACAAGGAAAATCACCTCAGATGGGTGACAAACTAGAAAACCTCTGAATCTAATCCACAGTTTTCATGAAGACCCAAATCAAAATTCACAGTTCTCTAGGGGGAATGAAAAAACGTGTGAATATTCTCACAATTCAACAATTACTGATCTCATCTAATTTTTCAGTATTTAAAACCAAAAAATCACCTAGTTGATGAAAGTAGGAAAAAACTCTGCCTAGTTCCCAAATGTATGCCTTTTCACCAATATGCTTGTATGTCTGTAAAAGAGTAAATTCTTGGACCAATAATTTGCTGTTGCACAAAGAATCTACTAAGAGCTAAAATATCACACTGATGTTAAGATAATGAACATGCAGTGGGCAAGGCGCCTCAGTAGACCTGAGTGTTGTATGTACCATATTAGTATTGAAATTACAGGGAGAGGCTTAAGTAACTAGATCATATGATAAAGAGCAAAACATAAAATGTGCATGTTCAGGTGGAGAAAAAATTGAAGATATAGTATGAGTTTGGATTTTTTAAGGATATTGCTTATGATAAAACAAACAGTCTTACCCTTTCAAGAGGGAGTGATTTTCAAATGTCCCATCTCTAATAATGTGCACAATTAAAATTAAATCATCAAATCTTGCATGCCTGGGAAATGTCAGCTTTCAACTCACGAAAGTAACATTTACATATATGCATTTATTAATGTTCTTCTTTTTTTGCCTGATATTACTCTGTGTGCTCTTTTGGTAGAGCTAGTAGGGACAGCTAGGATAAAGCAACAACTGCTTCACTCCTGCTTGGCAGTTTCTATGTTCTTATGAAACTATCATCTGTGATTTTCAGTCTGTTTATAATCTACTGAGGGTAGGATGTGATTTGCAATATTAAATGGGATCAGTGCAATCATGTAGCTAAATTCCCATGTGCCCCTTTGAAAATCTGCTCATTTTTGTACTTAAACTCCTCTTCCCCTACAGAACAGAGCATTGATTCCTCTTCTTCAGTGAGATGAATCCCTTCCCATGTGATTTCACGTCAGTCTATTCTAATCACTTCCAGCTGCCTCTGCTCATCCAAGCACAGCACAGGCATGAGAAAGGGCTGTGAGATGCCTTCCTCAGGAACTCGACTGGATAGGAAACAGATTATTTTGATGACTCTGAGATGCAGATAAGGATATTTCGGATATAATAACCTCCTAACATAAATGCTGGTTATACTGTATGACCTTCTATATCTGGGTGCTTTACAAACACTCTTTTCTTTGACTGATTTACTGCTGTCAAGAGGAAAGCCAGTATGGTTCCCAATTTTGAGCAAGGTCAGGATTCAAATGAAATTATGGGAAAAAATAATCCGTTGGACTGCATGGGAGCATGCAAACCAGGTGTTGTGCCTTTGTGCACTCACACAATTTTCTCACATGCAATAATTTATTTGATTTTTCTGAAGGTTTCTGCCAGACATACACATGTAGAGTACAAACAAATACATGCATTGTTTGCATATATATACATATGCATGTTGCACATACACACATATACATAAACACACAGAGAACACTCCTCTGACCTCTGTCATGTGACATTTGTGAATGTTACTTATTTTGATATTTACCACTTGCAAGTTGCATTCACATACTCTATTGCAACATTAATTGGAAAGAACATAAATTAATATCTAAAATTAGTGGCCATATCTACAGCCTCCCACTTTTATATATAGACCTAAATAGATATAATTTAATTTAACACAATCATGCAAATTTCTGTATTTTTTCTTTATTTGAAGAATTACAAAACAAGGGTAATCAGAGTAATAATACTCATTTTTATACAGTGGTCAGGTTTTTTTTTTTTCACTGAAGTAGAGTGAAATAAGATTTTTTTTCCAGGAAGCTAGAAAAATGTGCCTTAGAAACTAGCCCCATTGGTTTCAAAAGTGTTTAATATTAATCCTTTTTCTAGATTTTTTACATTGAATTTTACTCATAATCCCCATTTCTGAGAATCAACTATAGAGCAGCCGTTGTCAGGATTGCATACTACCAGTTTATTAAGAATGTTGCTGATTCTGCTTTCTTCTGTGGTTTAAAATCTAAACTTTTCTTTTCCCCCTGTCTCCCAAAGGGACAAATAACAGTATATTATGTACAATTGGGTTTCCTGCCTGCATAAAGGTTGTATATTTATTTATTCTTTAGTTCTTTTTCATTAGCACACAAAACATACTCTGAATACACACATACTATGTACACATTGCCACATGTTATGTAAAATTATACATTACATAATGTGAGGTATATATTGCAGTTACATATATATATATATACACATACATATATACATACATGCACACACAGTAGCAGTACACTGCAGTTATTTTTTTGTCTTCATGGCTTTTCCTCAGACAAGAAGAGAACTACAGCGTTTTCCTAACTGTTTTTTAAATGCATAAACAGTTTGGGCACAGGCAGACAAGGAATGAGAGCAGAGCAGGGAAACTTCATCTTGGATGAGCTCAGGTTTTGAACACCAAGGGAAAAAGAGATCCTCCTTTGATGTAATGGATTCAGCTCCAAGAAAACTATGGAGTGATGCCAACTGAGGATCTAAGACATTAATGTTGATAGAAGGGAAAATGCTTTAGCTCTGACATTCTTTAACTGAAATCATCAATTAAATACAGATTAAATTTATCTAATACCAAAAATTAGGTCAAAAGCACTAATTCAGTTTAAGACAGTTTTTCTACATTTATCTGTTATATGATAGCTTTTACCCTAACTTTAAATCTTTTGTGTCCCAACTTCTTATTTCCCAAAGCAAAACAACAGTAAAACCTACCTGCATAGCTATTATTTCAGAATTACATAAACTTAGACATTCAGCTTAGAAAGTCCCAGCCTGGAAAACAGTGACTTTATATCAAGCTATCTAAATATGTCAAAGTCTACAACAGATGTTGCAAACATTACTGCGGAAGGCCGTGCTATAATCCCCCATTTTAGGGAGCACTACCCAGCCACCATGAGTTTTGATTCTAACACTATTGGCATATGGATCTGAACAGCTAATCTGTATCGAAGCCAAGTAAGGAACCAGAAAGTAGTCAGTCCTCCATTTAAACCCATGAAGGGCTTGAGACAACATGCTTTTCAGAGGAAAGCTGGAAAACACAGTGGAAATTGCAGTGGCATTTTGTACTTTCTTATATAAGACCACAAGAGGAAAAAAAAATCTGTAGTCTCCAGTTTTATGTAATAACTTCTGGTTAAAACACTTGCACACTTGATATGGATGACCCAGATACAATTCTGTTGTCTGTACAAACAGATTCAAACCTACACTTACAGAAACTCTCTAACCACAAAGTTGAGTGACTGTATGGGGTTACATAGACTAGAGTTTGTCTATCATGGAGAAAAACAATTTCAGGAGTCAGAGCTCCATCACAGCATGGCTCCATTGACACTCAAACAAGGAGTGCATGAGTTGTCTCATTCCTCTACTATTCACGTGATGTTCATATTTCAATCTTAAATGTCCTGCCCAAGACCACACCTCCAGGCTATGGAGAGTGTTTCCTTTCCTTAAGTGCTGCTGCAGCAATCTGTGGTGCAGTAAATGGTGTTAAAACCTTTCTTTATCCTCTTATACAGATTGTAACATCAGAGTAATATTAATGAGGGAAACACAACTTATACGTGTAAACACATGTAACAACACAGATAATGCACATCTGACCTGTTCATCCTTAGTATCAGTTGTTGTGCATATTATACTAACACTTGTATACTGATCTATATAATACTTATAACAATAGTGTGATGAATAAATTGTAAGTAATTCAACACTAACAGCAAATAATTAGGTGACCCAAAGAACCAATTATTTGCTCTTGCCCTGCTAAGCATGCAGCCATTTCTTTGAAGAAATACTCATTTCAAAATAAAAAATACTAGCAAGTCAGTAATGTCATATCTTTACAAGGCATCTGAGGTAGATATAGAAGTTCACCTAAGTGTTTAAATCCTACCCATCCCAATTTATAGTGCCCAAATCCAAATTCAGTCGTGAAAACTCAGCAACCATTGAACTCCAGAAGAATCTCATTGTTTATGTTGTCTCTGGAGAGATAAGCTTTTAAATCCCTCAAGACAGACAAAGTTATAAGCTGGACTTTGGTGTTCTTCAAACCTGAGCATATGTTGTAAAGGGCAGGTTAGCATGATTTACTATACCAGAAAAAGACTGAGGGGAAAGGAAGAGGGGAAAGAAAAAAAATCCTGCCAACTGCAGATTTCCTTACTCTGTGCCTTTAGAAAATACACACACAAAAAAAGTAACCAGCCTACTGTAAGGGTTACTTTACAGTAAAAGCACACATTTTCTTGAAGTATCTATTCATTTGGCAAGAAAGTTGCGCTGGTTTGCATTTAGCTAGGATCAAAACTCTGTTCTGTAAATTAGGTTGTGGTATTTTTCTTTTTCTTTCTTTTTTTTTTTAATTAAAAAAAAAGCACCAGTCAATTTTTTAACTCAGTCATTTGTTTTCCTTCAGCAGGAATTCTTTGTTTGCAGTAACACTTTGTAAATTATTATTAAGCATATTCACTAGTGGATTGGAACTGTGGCAGAAATGCAAAAGGAGAAGTGATTTTTAAGTGGGTGTAATTATGGTTAAGCAACTCTAAATTGGTTCCATCTTCATTGCATCCATAGGTAATGGAAAAGAGCTACACCTCATGCAAGTTAATGTAAAACCTCAGAATGAGTTGGTACACCCTGAAGCTATTTGCTTTTTTCCCTTTTCCAATTGACATGCAGGTTTTGCCACTTTGATCTCTTCTCTGATGATGGAAAATTAGGATGAGTTACTCCCTGCTAGCAACAGCTAAACTCCAGCATGGATTTACAGAAAGGGCAGCAGAGCAGAGTTTAGCTATCCATCAGGTATTATATTATGGTATGGTCTCTGTTATGCATTCTTATATCCCCTATGGAACAGAACTAAGTCCCGAATATTGTCCTTTGATCCTAAAAAATTAACTGTGGCTTCCCAGTTTTTAAAGCCAAGAGTATCACTAAATCAAAAGCTTTGTTTTTTCCAGTGCCTCTTCTTGTTCATCAAAAGAAAGGACAGAAAGTGACTGCTTGGGATAATCTTTCACTTGCAATAAATCTAAATTTTAAAAAAAAGAAAAAAAAGAAAAAACTTTAAATTGAATTCTGAAGCATCATTTTTGTTAAAACACAGCTTCTTCTCCTGCATGTCACATTAGATATACTGTTGCGTTCACCCTAAGAGGTTTTACCACTCTTTATGTAACTACCTGCCAGTTCACTAGATATTTCATCAACCATACTGACAATCAAAAAAATTTTTCAAGAATGTCTTAACAAAACTTTCAAAGATTTGTGTTATGATCAGATGTACTACTATAAAGGCTACAACACACTATTATAAATGCTATAGGGAATTAAAAAAGAAAATATGCAAAGTCACATTGAATTTAATGTGACAATAGTCTTTCAAAAAATGGCAATATTCTCTGGTTAAGAACTTGAATTACGTAAAATTCTTTCAGGTCCCAAACTCTCAAATTACATGAAACAGTCACTTGTTCTTTCCTTTATATGAGTAACTCCACTCAGTAAAGCAGTGTTTCAGTAGTCAGGCTGAAAAGACGTTAGGAATTCACCGATTATACTTGCATTGAAATTCTTTTTAAGAAAAATCCATCTGCTTATAAGTAGCTTTTGACATAAAAAGGGAAAATTATATTTTTCTCTGAAAAAAAAAACAACCCATAACAAAACCCAAATAACAGCAACAAAAAAATTGAGTACAAAAAAGGACCAAAATTGATTTTCTTTTTTTTTTTTTTTTGCATTTTCACCGCAATGGCACTTATAAACCCTCCTCACAAAGAAGGTTAGACTATTCAGAGAATCTAAAGCCACCTGTAATAATCTACACCAGTAAAAATATGACCCTTTACTATTACACCTGAACTTTAAGATAACAATGATACCATGGAACATCTGCTTCCGTGTTTATTTGCTGTTAAAAGGGAGGTTTGAATATGCTAATTTGTACTAAAGAAGGGCTTATCAGGTATTTATATCAGATTTGTACTGAAGTTTCATTACATTATGTGATAAAAGATGACAACTCTAAGCTAGTTGTTATCTTGTTTAACATGATAGTTTCATTTTAGCTAAAATCAAGCAATTAATTTTATCCTTAATTCACAAATTTAACATAGATTTTTCCACCTTTTCTCTGCTCCTACTTACATTCCTATTACATCTTCCTCAATAAGCACCAATATCTAATAATAGTATACTTACGGTAACGTATTGTATTGTTACAAACTCGTTTCAAGTATTTTTAAAAAATTTAATTGATAATTATACTTTTTCCTACATTTTTTCAATTTCTATATAAAAAGAGATTATTGATTGAAGAGAGAACATGTCTGCTGCTAGAATAAAGTGTTTGCCTTCCTCAACTCAGCACCTACACACTGAAAAAAACCTAATATTAAATAAATAAAAGCCAATACTCTTTGTCACCACATTAGAACATTAGTCTATATTCAGAATCCTGTATACCATTGTGAGTTCAATATATTTCTTTATAAAGCAATTTCAACTTCAAACACTTTCATTTCAGAATACTTTCTTTCTCAACTTTAAAACAAATTAACCTCAGAATTATGAGGTCAAAATGAATAGCTATACCTGCTGGCCACTAAAAATAAAATTAATTAATCCTTTCAGGAATTTATCTAGAGATACCTATTGGATGCCTTGCAATGCAGTAGTTCTGCTAGTTGGTATTACTATAGCTCTTTCTGGGTGGAGTGACCCTCTCCCTAAACTGTTTTTGTACAGAATTGTGATGAAGATATTGATTTGATTTTCCTTTTTAAAATTGCTGAGGAATCTTCTTGTAGAATGGAGTCCTAATCTGTTTTCAGTGTTATCTTGCTCATTGTCAGATACAGAATTAAATAACCTCATTAGTACTTCATACATTGAATAGCGGAAAAGATACCGATCAGCTTTTGTTTAGTTATCTTCCCCTTTCCTCAGTCTTAAAGAGCCCAAATCACAGCCATGCAGATCCTGTCCTGAGACACAGGACCAGTTTTGCTGAGCCAGAATTAATATTCCTAGAGCTGGGAGAGCTAAGGGAAAGAGAGGAAGAAGGGACTATGTAAGTGCAACTCCAACAGCTTTGGACATCATGCTAAAGGTCAGCTAATCATTTATTGACAAAAGCAAAACATGCAGCATTCTCTACTACAACCTTAAGTCTGTTTTAAAGAGCTGTTAATTTCACTTAATTTCACCTATTTGTATCAATTTTATACTAATGATAATAATCTGGGGGTTTCATATTCACCTGATGCAATTTCAAGTTTTTTGTTTTTCCTCTTTCAATCAAGGCTGATTTATTTATCAAACTATTTGATTACTTAAAACCAATCTTTCAAATGTCATCTAGAAAGTCTGTACATAAGATAGCTCTTATAAGATCCGTAGAGCCAGTTTCCACGACTGGAACTGTTACTTCTCCGTAAGAGGTAGGTGTCTACAGAAATATTCAGTCAGTTTTGTTTTCCTTGGTTTTGAATTGTATTCCTTAGGATTACAGAAAATAAACAATTCTAACACTATTCCACATTACTCTTCCACTTAAACTTCTGGATTGGGAGGCATTCTTCGGGTGTTTTGGTTTTGGGTTTTTTTTGGGGGGGATGGGGTGGGGAGAGGAGGGGTGGTTTTGGTGACCCTGAAAGCAATAGCAAAAAACTATGAAGCCACAACCAAAAGGACAGATTGATTCACATGTTTTAGTGGAACAGTTTTACCAAATTTCCACTAATTTAAAAAGCTAATCAAAAAGCATGAAACTTTTCTCTCTCCCTTGCTCTTTTAATGAATTGTTGCATGCTTGCCCAAGTGATTTTCAGTGAAAATAATGAAAACATATTTCAGCATCTTTCCTTTTTTGATCTTTTTTTCAAAGGGAGAAGTAGTAAAGCCTAGCTCTAGCTGGCTAAAACCCACCAGGTCTGAATTCTGCATGTTCCTGAATGCAAAAATGGAACAAAAACTTACAGTATATAGGAAAGGTCTCTCTCCCTCCACCTTGCGCTGTCTGACAGGGTCTGTGTCTCCTGGTTAGATAAAGGCATTGCCTATCAGACAGCTGACCTTAAGCCACTGCGCTCACCGCAAGACTCCTGCTAATACTTTAAAGCAGGTTTTTATTGGTTTGGTTGTGGGTGGTTTTGTTTTTTTCTTTTTTGGGGATGGGGTGATTTTCTTATTTTTTGCTTTTATTGTTTAATAATGAAACTCACTGATTAAAACATTCTCCTTTTTTTAAATTCTCAGATGCTGACAGATGTGTATTCAACAAGCAATGAATGGTTTTGGGGAAGCCTCTGAACTACACCTACCAGTCTCTGTGTAAAAACTGAGGAAAAAGCACATAACTATTTCCTTAACTCAACTTATATTATCATTGCCATTCTAGTTAAGGAAGAAGTGCAATCAATAGGGTGTTTGCCATTTATCTTTACAGCAATGTATAGATATTTAATAAAATATGAAAACCTATCTTAATCCCAATAGCAACATTACTGGAACTGCCCAAAACTGCCTCATCCCAAAGAACTCTACAACAACTGTAAAATACATAACAAAGACCCCCTCATCCTATCTAGGACTGGACTGACCCGTATCATACATTTCCTTCAATAATTTATTAGGTTTAGACTGAATCTGCTGACCAGTACTGAAAGATGATAATCGTGGAATCATAGAATATCTAGTAGACACATGATCTCATTTGCCACAAGTTTATGGAGAAAAGTCATGTCATTAACATTCTGAGGTGTTAATTTACTTCTCTTTGGGATTAGGTAATAAGTAGTACTGCTTCAACCTAAGACATCTCAACAAACACAAATCCTGTCAAATGTATAACTTATTTCTGGGAACAGACTGTGCAAAAGGATTAATTGTAACAAAAAATTTACAGCTGTATGCTTATGAATAGAAGAGCAAGGTATAGCATAAAATAGCTTGGATAAAAATAATATTTAAATAAAACTTGCATATAAAGTATTACTGGAGTTTCAAATCATTAAATATTCATTATTTCTGTATCTTGAGAACTCTTCATCCCCAAGCATATAAAATTTCACTGTGCCAGCTTCAATCCTAGCTTGATGTTGAGCATCTCATTTTCATGATCTATTATGCAAGTGCTAATAATTATTTACTTGATAAGTGCTTCAAATTAAAAATCCTAACATGTATTTTATTAATTTATTAAAAAAACTTCTATCTCCAGTTGTATGGTTAAGATTGAGAGAAATCAAGAAAAGGAAAATATAGCAGCACAGCACCTGGTCATTTCCTTGCCAATAAAAGTATCTCTTTATATTATAAATCACTGTACTCAGCTGTTAAAGCCAATAGCAGATAATGTTACTCAATAATCAATCACTCCATGGCTGATCATTTAATATCCACCTGATTTATAAATGTCCATATCATGTTATTAAATATCCAGTCAGAAATATTACACTTACACATAGTCAACATTTAACTCCTGAAGATAACTATAATCCAGTGAGAAATGCTTTTTGGTAATCCACCATCTAATTACCTACAGGTAATAAAAACAAGGGGAACATCTAGAAGTTTATAAAGAATATAAAACCGCACACTTTTGGGTTCACTTACACTGCTTTGTTCACATTTGCAAATACAAAATATATTTTCAAATGAAATCTGAGACTGCAAAATATCCCAATCAAACACTACTTTCCTTCCCTTCTAATCATATCTTGGAGAGGCTATCAGGCATAGCAGAAAGACTTAGTAAAATAGAGAATGCAAATAAAATGAAGTTCACAGCACACACAAAGACAAATCTGTTCTTTTTATGTCAAATGAAAACTGCATCACCCAAAATTGAGAGCTTAAATATCAAAACTATTCAAAAGGGGAAGGGCAGTGCTTGCAAGGTGCAAGTCAAGATAAGGAAATCACAGATTTCTAAATCTGTTCCAGAATATCCCTGAAGATGGTGAAGAATAAACTAAATAAACACTATCATTCTTCAAATTAATTTTAAAACAACCAGAAAATAAAGCTGAAAATTAGTAAGGGCATCTGAATGATTGATCTCTCCCCACCAGTGTGTAGCTAAAAGGATAAAAAGCCAAAAAGTTGACGCCAAAGCTGCTATAAATCTGCAGATAACAACATTCGTGATATTGAAGACAATGAAGACCAGCACCTGAAAACTCGTGTCAGCATTCTGGATTCCGAAACAAGGAACTAACAAACCTTGGGCCACAGCCCAGGGAAGTCACGGCTGCTGCTGGTGCTCCTCTCCCCCTCCACATCCGCTTTCTCCAGCGCAGGGAGAAGCTCCCCAGGGATGCAGCACACGGCTGCCCTCACTCTTCCCTCCCTCTCTTTCTCTGGCCTCCCTTTCTTAGTGTGGCAAAAATCATTTAAACCCATATAAGCTGCCTGCAGCTTATTCTGGAGGAGAAAAAAGGAAGTGCTATGCACTCAAATTTACACTTTATCAAAATAGCAGAAATAAAGGGTCACCTCATGAAATGCAGAACACAGCCTCTCCCTGGTACTCAGCAAATTTCAAAAAGATAATCTAGCTAATACACTAGCAGAGGACATTATCAAGCTTTAAAGAAGATTTTTACATGCACAAAATATTAATGTTTCTTTTCTGCTCATTACAAAAGCAATGTGCATGGTGAGGTACAAACTCTGCTGGCTCAGCCACAAGCTCATCCCTAGCACATGTGATCAAGAAAATTCCTCTGTCCCTGATGCACAGGGAATTCTGCAACCATCATCTCACTTCCTTAGACCCCCACACTGAAATACCTGATAGTACCCAAGGTGAGAGGTTAGTCACCAGCAGCGCTGTTTTGTTTGTTGGGTTTTTTTTTTGCTCCAGGCTGAACACATAGAAATCACATCACCTTTTTGCTTTCTGATGCTTCTTATTCCACTTTACTGGTTCTGTTTGCCACCATTTGCATTGTCTCGCTCCCATCTCAGCATACTTCAGGCTTTTTCACACTCCTCATCTCTCAGGAAAGACTTGGTTGCATTCTGAAGGAGTTAGAGCCCAAAGGCCTGGGATGCACAAATTAATTTTCAGTCCCAGATGTATATATCGTATTCATCTGCATATCTCCCCTACCAAAGCTGACAAGTGTTTCTAGGAGATCATTATATTTCTCAAACTCTAGCTAGAGTCAAGAATTGTTAGGACATTAAATGAAAGGAAGGAGGCTCTCAGCAGCACTAACAGGATGTATTGACTTTGCATGGCAAGGTCTCTGTAGAAGGTGGGGATGATAGGAATGGCTTCTTTAAGAAACTACCAGAAGCTTTCCCCATGTCTGATAGAACCAATGCCATCCAGTTCCTAGATGGCCAATGTTGAGCCCATCAGTGACAGAGGCAGAGCCTCTGGGATAACATATTTAAGAATGGAAAAAATTACTGTGCCAGAGCATCTGCAGCCAGAGAAAGGAAGTGAGAATATGTGGGACACATGTCAGAGCAATTTGGGGAGCACTGTCTCCTGTGGGAGGAACCCCTGCTAGAACAGGGGAAAAGTGAGAGAAGTTCTCCCCATGAGGAGAATGTAGTGACAGAGACCATACGTGATGAACTAACCACAATCCCCATTCTCCATCCCTCTGTGCCACTATGGAAAAGACACAGAGAATTCAGGAGTGAAGTTGAGCTTAGGAAGAAGGAAGGGGTGGGATGAAGGACATTTTTAAGATTTGAATTTAGTTTTCATTTCCCTACTCTGACTGGCTCCTGAAAATAAGACAGAGATGCTTCAAACTACACTGCTTTTGCTAGAAACAGAGGTTGTTTGCTGGATGTCACCAAGAATGATAGAGTCTTCGACACAGACAACATATGCACACATGCAAGTTCAAAACAAAATTTCTATCATCAAAACAGGCTAGAAATAGGATTTTGTAACTTTACTTTTCAAAGACTTGAGTACTATTGCTCATTTGGCCTCGAGTGTCTTCCCATTTTTTTAATTGAAACACTGCATCATAGTCTGTATGCAACAGAACACTAAACGTATCAATGTTCCTTTCACAGGGCTTATGAGTCATTATAAATGTGTATAAATTATAAACGTTTTAGGAAGAATACTGGCACCTTCCATTATGCGCATGTATACATAAGCATACAACAACCAGTCTGGATCTACGCAGCTTTTCCTATGTCAATCCCAAAAATCAATCCCAGGTGACCTTAGTTATTTAAATTCCATTGACATCTCCATCAGAAATTCACAGTTGTGCTCATAGTGAAGGGAGGCTCAGTGTGAGTCAGATAATGCCTGAATTTTCGACAGTTGCTATTAGATATACCCTTTTAATCACGGATTACTACATCAGATGGGGAGCTTCTCCTGCAATGCTTTGCCTCCAGGAAAATAAGGCAGGTTATTTTCTACTATGAAAGGATAAATCTGATGAGAAACTTTATAACCTGACCTTAGGGAAACAGACAAACTGAAGTAAAATAACAGTGAAACTTTCTTCAGCCACACAAGGTTCCTATCTACAATTTAATAATGCAAACAACTTTTACACCTATATCCTTCAAGCCTATAGTAAAGTGTCCATTACTTATTTCACAATTGTATTAAAGTTATGTATAACAATCCAGGAAAGCAGCCTAGAATTACTGAATACATCTGGATGAATTTTATGGCCATTAGCCACTATGGTTCCAGGTAAAACAATAATTTAAAGCTCAAATTGCAAGCCTATGTTCTTCACACATCTTCCAAAGCAACACACAATATTTCAGTTACTTGGTCTTTCTAAACTGAATGATTTATAGAAGAATGTATTTAATCCAGCAATGGTGAGATAATGTTGCTAGTACCAAGTAAGAAAAAATACATGCAGTGTTTACTGTGTTCTGAGTCAGAGACAAAGGATAATAGGCAGGACACTAGGACCTATCCCAGTGCCCTAGGCAGGCTTATAAAAGTTTTATTTCCACACATAAGTCTCATACATTTGGATAAAACAAAGAAAAATTCTCCCCAGAGTGAACACCTTGATGCTTGCAATACCAAACTCAAGATTGTTGTGAAACGTAGATAGAAAGCATAGAGATGGGATATGGAGATGAACCAGGTATCAAGTCATCACTTCTACTGAGCTGCAAGAAGCCACAATAATGCAGGAACTGGAAAATACAGGGAAGAAGCACTGACTTTGTTCAGACACTCAAAGCTCTCAGCAATGCCGGCTTAGCTCAGCTGTCTACTGTCACAGTAGAAACCTGTAGAAACTGGGAATGGAAGCCAAATCTCTGTCTTGCTTTCAATACCACAGACCATATGAAGAAATACCTCAAGTGGAAAAGGCCCTGATGTAGAACTTCAGGGCATCTTTGATTTCCTTTACTCCTCCATTAATCCAAACCAAAATGGCTTTTATACTTTTGTGTTTGCCTGTGACTTATTCCCAAACTGATCAATTATAATTATCACTGAAACAGTTGGATACGGCAGTAAAAACAGGTGGAGAATTTACCCATCCGCTGCAAGTTAATAACTATAAATAGGATTGTGCAAAAAAAATTACATTTAAGTTCATACTACTTCTTAGCTACAAGTGTACAAAATGCTGTGCAGAGTCTGGCAGCAGCAGCAGTAACCAGTCCTCCCCACACGTAACCCAGGAGAGCAGTGCAATTTGACTCACAGAAACAGTGCACAGAAAAATTCAGGTAGAGAAAGAATTGAGATGTTATTAGATTTAAAAACAAGAACAGTCAAAAGGTAAAGAACATGAAAATGTCCATGAAGAGACAAAAATAGATTTAAAGAAACTGGGACAAATTATAGAACACTCTTTTTAAGGTGTTATTAACACTTGCCACATTTGAAGTGAGAATGAAGCAAAAAATGAAACATCCCAAAAAAAGCTTACATTGAAAAATTTATGTGAAGACTACTTTTCTGAGAGATTTGTTACCTTCATATTTTTCTAGATGTTTCATTTGCACAGAAGATAGGCTGTGGTCAATGTTTTTCAGATGATTAAAGCATGGGGAAGAACACAGGGAACCAAACTCAGACAAGGAGATCCCTCAGGATCTCTGAAATTCCCATGCACCACACTGTTCCCCTGGGTAAAATGACAGGTAACAGTCCACTTGTCAGAACTTCAGCTGCATGTAAATATATACAAAATGCATTTAGATGGGTTCAGTTCTCTCTAAATATAAGACTTGCTTCATATTCACAATTATATGATCCTTAATGGAGCTGCATTGGCATAAGGCTAAGTTAAAACGAAGATTAGTCACTCTGACTATGCTGAAGCATCTGTCAAGGATATAATTTCATAGTGTTTTTCTTGGACCAAAGCCACACTTGCCACATTTGCCACATTGGCTAAAAAGATGGCTGAATTTAAAGATCACATTTCATTGCAATTCAGTTGCAGTAAAAGAAATCATTTTTATGACTGCACTGGTAAAACTAGGTATAAATTGTTAGTGTCCCATCCCACCGCACACCAGACATATCACAAAAGAAGAGATGTTTTACAAAGACTGTTTGGTAATCTGAGGTAAAACTCCAGTCCTAGAGCCAGGAACATCATCAAAGGCACATGCAGTTGATATGGTTTAGGAGTCTCCTCAGAAAATAAAAGAAATGGTGGGAAGAAAAAAAGCATCCCTTTGCACACTGACCTTTCTTAGAGTTAAGACAAATTGGCAGAGCAGCAAGCAGGGAATAAACTAAAACTGCACCTGACCAGTCCCAGAAACACTCAGTTTAGCTCCATTCACATATGCAGACAAAATCAAGTGCTTGTATGAAAGAATATTCCTGTGAATAGCCAGTGGTTTTAATTAAAAGAAGCAACAAATTAATACATCCATAAAAACTTGGAAAATTGCTAGCCCCAAACCAAGATCTGACAGTATGTAACAGTAGCTACAAGAAATGTGATAAAACAGACTGAATATATCCCATGCTGGAATACAGTGCAGTGACAGACATAGCACAGACAGAGCAGAGGAAGAGTTATTTCTAGAACTTTCTTCCGAGACTTGTGTTTGTTGCTGATCTAGAATTTAAAGAACCTTAGCTAGATACATAATTTGGCAACCAAAACCAGTAGTACAACACACAGAAGAAAGTTTTAAAGTAGGTAAGTGATTATCAGAAGCTCAGTTTGTACATTAACATAAATGAAACTAGACAAATGAGAACAGATGTTGTCTTGGGGCAATTATTTACCATTGCTAATGCAGAAAAATGCAATAAATGTAGCTATTAGCATAGGAATGCTTTCATCCAGCTGTAATGTCAACATTAGCTAAATTAAAGGAGAAAGTAATAAACCTGAAGATACCTTTTCCTTCTCCACATTAGAAAAACATAACATACAAAGAGAAAGCAGAAGACTAGAGAAAGAAATCATTGTAATGTCTCCACAACCATATAAAAAGAAGAAGTAGTGCCAAGCACAAAGCTTACATCTCACTCCACAGGTGAACTTTAAAAAAAGGCAACAGTGTTCACATCTAGTGATCTGACTAAAGACCCACTTTGCAAGTGATTTATATTATTTGACCTCAACACCTGGAGTGCAAATTTCCTTCTTCTACAGCCTAGTCTTTCCATATTTTGTGGGGAAAAAAAGGCTAAGACAAGTCTTTGCAACCCATGGAACAGGTAATATTAAGAAATGGGGTTTTTCCAAGTAATTCTTTATGTGCTGATTCAATGAAAACCCATTCTGTTTCCCAAGATGTTTTAGTTAATATGGTATTAGGATGACGGTTATACATGCTGTGGAAAATGGTCAGTGGTTGGCTGCAGACTGCTTGAGTTCTGTTTTTCAGTTACCACTTTTTCTCCATTTCCCAGACCACTTTAAACCTAGACCAAATTCTAACAATAAATTATTTAAATAAGAATCTTTTTCTTTGACTATGTGACAAATAGTAGGTAAAAGAATGGAAATAATTTAAGACTCTGCCTATTGTTAATGAGAAAAAACCCAAAACAAACCCAAACAACAGTGTCACCAATCAAAATTTGGTGGCTGATGAATCTTCAGAACAGTAAAAGAGAAAGTAGTTTGCTCACAAATCTTACAGTCCTTACTCTACAGGTGATTGCACTTTTCTGCTCTTTGCTCAGCCATGCCTCAGAGGAGATTTAAACTGAGAGATCATCTTCAATTACTCCATTCACAGGCAGAAGAAATCACTTTTTTCAATTAGTCGAACTTATCATTTAACACAAACCATACAGTCTTATCCAACCTGAGACAATTTCTATTACATAAACTGCATCTATTTTTTTCTTTATTTCCATGGCATTTCTGATAGTATTTCCTCATGTCATAACAATGGAAAAATAGCATATTATCACCAATTCTCACTGCTTTATAACCTGACCTTACTCTCACTACTTTGTTGCAATAACTAGTTGTGCTCAGTTCTGTACCTCTTCTGATTCTCTAAAATTACCTACGTTCCGTTTAAAGTGAGAATTGGTTACCTCTAGAGCTCTATGCTTTTTATGTTCAATGGATACTCAAAGAATCTTAAAAAAGCTGATCTTAAACTCATCCTCATGAAAACAGACTGAAAATACATTTTCCTCTGTTTCTAGAGGTCTGCTCTTTGTTTTCACATAAAGTAACTGTACAGCTTCTTGGGAGCCCTTCCAACATATAAGCCTATTTTTGAACAGCAGTCACAAAAATATATGTTTTATGTAAAACAAGAATAAATTGCCAAAGACTTCTTGGCCTTTCAGTCCATCACTCTGGAATTACAGCACACCAGAATTCTGGCTAATCTAGGATTCATATGCCCACTGCTTCCTATCCCAGAGTGTGTGCTAGAATTTATGTTTACAGCACAGAAACATTTACCTGATCTAAACCCCCTTTTTGACAGTAAGATCATGCTTTTCCTTTGCCAACAAGCTATTTATTATACAGCACCTCTTTATGCAAAAGCATTATAGTATCCAACAATGGGAATAAACAAAAAAACCTGATCTGCATATTCATTTTAGATAAACGCTCACAACAAAATGTTAAAATGAACCTTTGCAAAAATCTACAGATGTCTTGGCTCTACAAAATAGAGTTAGTAATCTCCCAAAAACAGATTCCTAATAAATTCTGATGCTTTACATTCCTAGCTAGGTCAGTGCAGGACATATGGAAACAATCAAAAATGAACACCAGGCATTCGGCAGCAAATATTTTGTATGCTGATATACAAGCAGATGGAGACTTTCTAGAGTTTAATAATTCCTGTTTTAAAAGCTATTGTCGTCATTTATATTTCAGTAGCATTTAAAAACCACATCTAGGATTGTGCTGAACAAAATGGAAATCAAACAGAGCTGGCAGACCAAACAGTCAAGTCAATGACTGGAAAGAGAAATGCAAAACATTGCCCACGGATGGTCAGTTTTAGAATCAACAGTTCGAAATACCCAGTTCAAGTCCACCTACACCTAATGTTATGAGTTACTATGGCTGCAGACATCCACTTGGATGAAAAAGATGGCTTGCCTTTAATGACTTAATGAATTTAATGACTTAAAGTTGAATTCCATTCTCAGATAAACTGGTGTGTATGAGTAAAATTCTACCATGTCAGTGCAGCTACTTCAGATTCATACCGATTTAAATGAGAGCAAATGATGGGCTGTAATCTGCTGTCTCACTTATAACAGCTCAGAGGTTCACACAGAAACGTTACATGTCATTTTTATGATAATTATAATAACCACCTTCTTGCAAAAAGAAACATTATCTGATGACATAACAGGAAAAATTACTGAGTGGACACAGATTTGGGGCAACCTTGTCATACTTGCTGACTAACTTCTCAGTGTGTGGTACTCATATGTATTCAGGGTGATCTTACCTTTTATAAATGAGAATGGTCAACAGCTGCCAAGGCAATTTGCAAATCTAAGTGTGGGACCAGACTTGGTGGGAAATATGCCTTTAGCTCCTGCCCTTCCTCCAGCTGAGCTGTTGCAGAAGTGGCATTATGGTGCTTGGCTGTGCCCTGGTGCTGAGGAAGACACTCAGCCTTTGAGCCTAACCGAACATTTCATTCCTACTCTGAGTCAGAAGTTTCAGCCAGGCGGAGCTGGATTGGTCACAGATTTTTACAGAAAAGACCACGGATGTCAGTGCTTCTGGCTATTACACATAATCCAAGACCCTAGACTGATTCTAATCTGGGATTTAAGTATCAAAATAAAACTATACACTCAATCCACACAGAAATAACAGCTTCTATTTAAATATACCTACAGACCAGTGATACATAAATGCTTCCTTCTTCAGCTTACACAACAATTAAATCTTCACTAAATAACAAGGTATTAGGGTTTAAAGAAGAATTTTTTTTTTTACTTTCCTAAAAATGAATTATAGAGTTGAATATTATAGAGTCTCTTTGGCTTGTCAAGATAATTTTGTGTTTATCACATTAAAACTGTCTCTTTCACAACATTGGTTTAACATAATTTTTCCCCCCACTATGCTATGTCATCTTCTATTAGAGATAATGAAAGAACAAATGCAAATAAGCAGTCATTTAAAATAGTAACATGTAGTAACACCTCTGTCGGGCAACCTTGGAACATCTGTCAGAATTTTAATCATATATTATTCTAGGAAAATAAGTATTCTTATGAGTAGTGATAAACACAATAACTTACACTATTTGAAACATTGAAGGACAAAATCTTTGCTATGGTAAACTGACCCAGTCTTGTAGCAATGATACAATGTGATGTGTTGATATGCTAAGTCTAGCAATTCCTAAATAAAATAAAGTTGAAGAGGAATATATCTTTATTAAATGTGACAGATACAATGGTGCCAAGTAGCTCAGCAGAGAAGAACAAGACATTATCATAAAGTTTAGATGGACAACTGCATTAACTTTCAAGTAAATTTGACTCACAGTGGCAATAGCTTTATCATCTCTGAGAAGCTGAGATGGTTTCTTATGGCTATCAGAAATATAAACTGCCATAACAGGCACAGTCTATGCCTAGACCAGGAAACTGTCAAAAAAGGTTTGCATTATTATATGTAAACATTAAACCCCAAAAAGCACTGTAAAGGGCATATTTCTGCATATCTTTGCACTTGCTAGCTGTCTTCCAAAATATTCCTGTATATAGTGTTTGCAATAAGATTATGTCGTTAGAGCAACCAGCTACACACGTGGAACAGGATGCCTGGACCTCTGAACCCTGCCTCTGCTCCAGAGCTAGCTTTCTAATTAGACAGGCCACAGAGAAGGAATTTAGAAACCCTGCACAGCCATCTGTCTAGGAAAAGCAAAGCTTATCTAGGATTGAAACTGGCAAGGGACATCAAGGGCAACAAGAATAGTTTCTGTGCTAAATATGCAAGAAAAGGTCTGGACAAGAAAAACGTGGGCCCACTGCTCAACATGGTGGATATGGAACACTGGCGACAAAGCATCTGAGCACCTTGGGCTGTTCTAAAAGCCCATAGCCAGTAGATGTAAGTGAGCACTTTTACCCAGTAGTTATTAGACTGCATCTAATACTCTGCATCCAGTATCATTCTCCTAGTACCAAAAAAAGAATGACAAACGGAAGAAAGCTCAGTAAAAGGAAGGAAAGATTGTTAAAGGCTAGAAAAGCTCCCTTGTGAGGAGAAGAGGAGGGAAAGAGGATGGTTCAGCATGCCGCAGTCTGCTTCAGGAGACTAAAAGAAACCTAAGGTTACATAAGAGATAATTGAGAAGACAGAGCCAGGTACTTCGAAGTGATGCCCACTGAGAGGACAAGAAACTGCAGACATAAGTTTAAACTGAATATATGGAGAACTTTTTTCACCACAAGGACTTTGAAGGATTGGAATAAGTTGTCCACAGATGTTATGCAGCCTCTGTTCATTGAGGCTTTCAAAACAAGACGTCAAAGTCCTGAGAAACCTGGTGTGGTTCATGGACTCCCTTTTGAACAGGAGGTTGGACTAGACAACCTACTGATGTCCTGTCTAACCTCAGTCATGTCTGCAACTTAAATGTTTATGTTAATTTTCTAACATCCTATGTCCCACCTGGTCTACTTGTCCTGTTCAGATGTTGTTGCACTGCACATCCCATCAGTGAGGTCTTGCTGACAGAGTCAACACCCTTATTTACAGAGCCTGGTCATGTCGACTGCTAACAGAATGGACAGCAAAGGATTCAGTAGTATCAACACTAATACAAATGGAAGCAGAAATGATAAATATATATTAGCACCGACTCAAACTCTTGGTCATCTTGTTGATCTATTCAGATTGAGCAATCTATAGAGACACAGGTGCTCTCAAAAGTGCAACTTCAAAATTTATGCCTTCAGTATGCTCTTTAATTGCAATATTGCTTCAAGATGCCATTCCTCCAAATTTCTCCTTCAAAGTCTAATATTTTTCTACTCTTTGCAATAATATGCAGAGAATATCAAAGTTTTTAATGTATTTCCTCATATGAAACATCCTCCGTTGTCTTAAAAAACCGTCTCTTCAAATAAAATAATTGCACATTTAGAAAAGCCAGAGATGAGATTTAAAAAATAGTGAGCAATCATGTAGAACTGCCTAGGATACATTTTCTGGATTTCACTATAGCAATTGTGGGTATGTAACAAAAGTTTCTACTCACAAACTAATTACATATTTTCAAACTTCCATATGTATGCACATAGAAACAGAGAAGTACCATGAAAAACCAGCATGCATCACTTTAAATTATTGTACCACATTAGTCCCCTTCTTAAAGGATTTCATTTATTATAATGGTCTTTACTTGGGGAAAATGAAATTTGTCACCTACTTTCTTAATAAGCTTTGTCTTTCTTTTTGAAAAGTTCAGTCAAGCAAACTGAGCTACTTACAGAATAAGTCACTCTTTCAAAAGAATGGGACACAGCAGCACCCTACCCACAACCTGAACGCTGACAGAGATCAGATTACTCATGTGAAAGTTTTTTACTGGCAAGACTACAGCTTGAAATGTAAGTTCCTGAAACTTCCTGAAAATTCTTCTAAGCCTGGTGAAGTAATATTTAAGGTTCTAGTGCCACGTCTTTGAACATACCTGGAAACAACTACTAATGATAGTCAAAGTTTCTCACGTAGTTAATTAGGTTAGAAGACGCAGCTCTGAAATCCTATGTGGTAGTGAGGTTAACTCAGCAGAGTTTAAAGAGTGAACTAGCCGACGAAGCCCCACGGGTCTGAAGAAACCTTAGGTCAGGGAGACAGAAAAGTGTTCCCCCAAGACACCTTGAGGCTAGCCTCATGAATATGGGTCAGAAATCAGAAGTATTCTGGAGCTCTCCTCCCCTTCATCCTTTTAGAGTTAATAGCTAGAACGTTCCTTTGCCCACGGTTTTATTATTGGTTTTTGAAGTTCTGTACCTGTCCCCCTTGTACCCCTATTCCCCAGCTCCCCTGCCAATGCTATACCCCTCATGCTCCTATTGGTTCTCCTCTCAAAACCCCTTCCATCTTTCCATCCCTTTTAACCCCCTGTTCGCTTCTGCTCGGGGCGCCTGAGCTTTGGGACCCAGGGCTGACCGGTTCCTCGCTGACCATCTCCGACCCCACACACCCCGCTCCGACCCCGCTGCACCCCAATAAATCCTGGATTTCTAAAGCTCAGCGTCTGCATCTTCTAATCGCCAAGTCTCCTGCTATCCTCCGTCGGGGAGTCAGCCCGGGCTCGGGTGCCGCGTTTCCCGGCTCTGCTCCGCCACCTCAGCGTGGGAGCTCTCGGCGACGACCCTGTTTTATAAGGTTTTTCGGGGTCTCGCTGCCTCCCCAGAGCGAGAAAACCTCAGTCCTAAATGCCACTATGAAAATAAATCTCCACCCAAAAAAGGCAAGCACTGAAACTGGTATTTAGTTCTGCTGCTGTTAGTTCTTAAGGCTGACTTATTTCAGTCACATCCTGTCAGACAACACTATCTGCTAAAACCAAGAAACATATTTCTATTGATTTGAACAGTTGCTACATGATTCTGATTGAGCAATACCAACTTCTCTGAAATCAGAGTAATTTCCATCAACTCTTGAGAAATAAAATCAAGGAAAATCACATTTATGTTAGCTATTTGATTAATTTTGAGAATCCTTTCTTCTAAAAGACATCACTGTCTTTTAACTCCTTCCCTTATCTTACCTTCCACATTACTTCAGTCAGCTTATTAGGACTATGCTGACAGACAGTTTGTCACAAGTGCAGGTGCTGTGGAACCCCAGCATGGGCAAAGTGCATCTCCTTCTCATGGGACAAGAAATGGAGAAGAAATTACTTGTGCTGTGCCTTCCCTTTCCTTTCATACACACTCCATAATAGCTTAAACACATCTATCTAGTTTACAAGCTGTTGGTTCCATAAATTTCCCACCTGTGATGAAGAATGAAGGCCACTGCAAAGTTAAGACAATTCTCCTAGTGAGAACTCTCCATATAGTACTTACAGATTCATCTCTCCCTTTTAATAGCTTCCTGTGGGAAGAAGTTTTAAAAATGGATGGTGTGAGTAAAGGTTGTCCTCGAGAGCTGTGCTTGAGAACTTCAAAACTTTTATACTCCACTGAGCCCAGGGAAAAAAACCTGATTAATTAAATCGATCAACTTGTGACTGATCATTGAAATCCATTCCTGTGACTGTCTGCATTACCTTCTGCCTTTATATTTGCAGGTCATGCATAATTCAAACATAAACTGCTCTCACTTGCCTCACTTGGAATTACATTGGAGTGCTCATCTGGAGTCTGAATCAAAAACCTTAGAAAAATGGACCTCCTATATTCCCTTTCCATGCACTACAAGGTCTTGATTTTATTCTGCTCATACATAGATAAACCCTTCAACTTCAAGCATCCAAGCATTTAATAGCTCAGACCCCCAGCCTTTATGACTGAACTAGGAAAAAACTCATCAAAGTTAAAAAGAAGTCGTGATACAGTAACATACTGATTCAGAGTCTTCATTGGAAACCAAACGGTTTACAAAAGTCATATAAGTCTTTGAATGAATCACTTGCAATGAATCTTTGCACTTCCCGACATTTACCCTATCAAATGTATTCTAATCACCATAAAATCCAATATGCAAAAATATACACACCATCTGCAGATACATAAGGAAGTGATATACAGCACGAATCTATGCATTTGAATCTCTAAATACTTCCATTATGGTTTATGATTCTAAGAATAGACAGCACAGGGACTGAAGCCCAAAACTAAATCATGACACAGATAATGTAGAGCCCTTCTTCTTAATACTTGCATAGAAATAATTCCATCTGCCATATTCTTTCGTGCTGAAGCACTGGCTTCTGGTTTGGTACATTCAAGAGATATAAGAAATATAACAGAAGGAAATATACTTTTGCTAACTGGACTGATTAGTTTTTATTGCACTAACTTGCAAATCATCATCTTTCTATCAGCACCTTCTTTCTACTTGCACTGTTTCATTTCTCCTAATGTTTTAAAAAATGTATCTTACTTGTTGGTAGTTAAATATGATGTTCACATGTTTAACTCCTCTATCAAGTGGAAAACAGGCAATAAGAATAACTGCTTTAAATGGCTTAAAATAAAAGGTGGAGAGAAGAGAATGATACTATAGCAGTACTAGTGTTTCAAACACAAAATTCAAGATATATTTCTTAGACAGATTTAGTGCAACAGACTTGAAGTCAAGTGCAGAGAAATAAGTGATGCCAATGAAACAGCAGATGAGACCTGTCAGTAGAAGTAAATATTTTTATGTGAAGAGAAACTGTGCATGTAAGGCACATTCAAAAATGTGAAAGGTCTTAGAAGGTGTGCCAGGGGAATGACTAGTTTCTAACAGCTAGTACCTGACCCTGCTTTATCAGCAAGTACATATTTTTTACTTAAAAATTCAAAGTATGACCTTCTTAAAACAGTGTCAATCTACTGGCATGCCTTTTCCTTTTTAATGAAGGAGTTGCATAAATAAGATTCCAATGCATAAGGAGAGGAACCTGTGCAGAGGAAACTGAATCTCCATTGCAAGGACACCTTGATTTCTCCTGTTTTCTACCTCAGACATACAAACTTTAGAACTGAAAGGAATTAAATGCTTTTCAATGCATTGTTCAATGCTCACAGACTATGAGGCCACTTTGTATACAATCTATATGAGCAATAGGAAACTAATTAGAAGGGATATTAATACCCTGCAATGCACACAGAATTAATCCAAGTCATAAGGACAAAATGAGTCAATTGGAATAAAGCAAACTGAGGGGAAAAAACCAGCCAAGAAAGGCAATCATTATCATAGCTTCAGATTCAGAAAGAAAATTAGAGTAAATTTTTCTTGACATGCTCTGAAAATTATATCCTGCATGCTGATGAAGACCCAAACATTTCACCCTGATTTCTGTTATATCAATAATTGTTTGCTACTAATTATGAATTTATAATATCTACTCTAGTAGAATTTCATTCTAGTGATAACACACCATTTCTGATGTCATATCCTTAGATCTAAAAGGCAAAAAACTACTTATTTTTGAATAGCAAGTTTAGATCAAAAAATAAAGATTATGTGATTGTAGACAATTATTAATTCTATATGGACAAATCATCCAAACAAAACATTATTTAAGAGCATGAAACACCTCATAAATCCTTTTGGAACATAGGGAATAACTATTTTCACATGCAGAGAGATTCAGAAAATAGATCATTACTGAACAAATTTTCATTGCAGCATACTTCAAAGCCCTGTAAATTACAGTGTTTTTAAAGCCTTGCACTTTAGAAAATGCAAATACTGATTCATGATGTAATAATAAAAGTTCTGAAACTGGAAAACCTGTTACTGACAAATGAGGTTACCTCATTAATCCCGCATTTTTTTCTCCTCCACTGCTTTGGAGCAAAAAGAGACACTTAAAAAAATCTTTAATGTAAAAGATGACAGGACAAAGGAGACCCAGAGTTAATAGAAGAAAATAGCATAATTTTAAATACAAACAACAACTTTCAGCATGCATGGAGAGGAAGTTGATTTAGGAGGACGAAAAAGTAGAAAGTGGCATTTAGCTGAACTGATTGAATAGAAATATTCCAGATATACAGATCAGATTCAAAGTTCAGCTCTTGGAACATTCTATGAAATTTTAGCTTGGATTCTCTCCTAACCATTCCTTTCCACCAAAAGAATATCTGTACCTTTTACAGTTGAACCTGTTAATATAACTTGAAGAAGCCAATATACACCTGAGCTGGAGAAGAGCTGCTAGGACATATTGCATAGATACATCACAGTAATCCAAAATCTGCACTTTATAGAATCACTGTGTGAAGTTCACTGATGTACAGTGACTAATGACCAGTTTAAAGTTAGCATTTCTTTGCATGGACTGATTCAGGTTTCGTCTGGACCCTGTCACTTTCAATAATATCTGTAAGTTGAGTTTACAGCAAAGTGCTTCACTTCACCCTGCTGCCATGGTGCTGTGAGACACAACGTGTGTGTTCTGTGCCCTTTAGCACTAAATGAAAATAAGGGGAGGCATTGGGCAAAAGCCATGCTGGAATGCTTGCAGCATCCTGGGTTGTCTTCATTAGGAGCATGGCTAGCAGGTCTAGGGAGGTGACTATACCCCTATACTCTGTACTGCTGGGAGAGTTCTTTGTCCAGTTCTTGGCTTCCCAGTAAAATAGAGACATGGAAATGCTGGAGCAAGTACAGTAAAGGGTTATAAAGATGATTAAGGGACTGGGGCATCACTCATATAAGGACAAGGTGAGAGAGTTGGAGCTGGGAAAAAGGAGAATGAAAAGAAGGCTCAGAAAGGTTGTCTCAATGTGTACAAATAGCTGGGGGAGAGTGAAAAGAAGATAAAGTTGGTCTCCTCAGTGGTATCCAATAAATGGATAAAATTTCAAATGAACATAAATTCAAATAATAGACATTTCATTTATTCATTTAAGTTCATTCAAATTCAAATCATTAAAATAAATACTCATTTAGGAAAATACTTAAAAAGAAATAAAAGGAAGTGGCCAATGGTTGTCTAAAGAGGTTTCAGTCTCCAAGCCTGGAACCACTCAAACCCTAACTGGCCCTAAGAAACCTGCTTCAATTGACCCTGCTTTGGGCAGGGATTTGGCCAGGATGATCTGCTCTTGTTTTTAGGTAGAGGGAGCTTCACCTTGCCCATTACAGGTACTAAAGACATACAGATACTTACAAGATCAAATATATCTTCATTTCACCCTGAAAATACAAGGACCAAACTGAAATGTGGCTAAGGAACTCCTCAGGTGAAGTGCATCATACCTTAGACCAACACCTGGAACAAGCCAATTCCCCATATTAAAGCTGAACATTTTTTGATGCCAGTTACCAACGGCATACAAAAGAAAGGAAGAGGAGGGACAAGTGTGAATTTCACTTAAGCCTCTAATTATATCTGTAACTAATTATAAAACATTATGGATTCAAACATAAGTTCATTTAGCTACAATGTGTGTTCATTGCACCTCATGAAAAAACACTGCCCAGATTTGTCATTTGAAGGGTGACAGAGCACTAACAGAATTCTTACAGGTCTGGAGAAGAAGCAGCACAGCTAAAGTATTTTAAAGGATGCCAAAACAAATGAGAGATCATGTTTGGATCAGGAGATCCTTCTGCTGATAGGTGATATAGAAGAAAAATGGCAGTGCTCTTCCTCTTTAGAGGTCTGGGATAACAATGTAATTGAGTCCCAGATATACTAAAGGACATTACTTTAAAAATTCACTACACAGCACAATACAAGTGTTCTGGGCTCGGACTGATTCAGGGAAAAACTGAAGTGCATTGTAGGTCAGCACAGAGGTGCACCTACAGAAGCCCATGAAAGAGCTGTTCAACTTGTTCTGTAATGAGTACAAAGCCTACACCTTCTCAGTCTTACAAATGTCGTACCATGACATCAACCTTGAGCCACATTAAGCATAAAATATGTTGCACTTAAAAAAAAAAAAATCTAAGTGCAATTTGGTTTTACTCTGAATTCTTGTCTTTCTATAGTTGAAATTAAACTTTGCAAAACTCCGAATACTTTTAGAGATAGTGCTGAAACTTTAATCCAATGTCCACTTCAGATTTTAAAAACACTCATAAGAACACTCTTATGAAACACCAAAAAACAAGAGCCAGAAGGTAGAATATGTTGAAACTTTACTGTTTTAGACAACTTTCAGTGTCAATTTGACTTTCAAGGAAACAAAATATTTATTGCATATTTCAATACAAAAACATTTAAGAAATAACGGGTCTTTCAAATATTCCAGGTTTTTTTCCTACTGTAATTCAAAAGCAAGAAGAAAGCATCTAAAGTTGGATATGTGCTCAGGCTGGTTTTCTTGTACTATGTCAGAGTTCAATATTTCATTAATTGCTGTGGGAAAACAATTTTTATATAGACATTTAAGAGTTGGTGTGTTGGCTTGGGGGAGGGTGAGGAATAAGAACAGGCATCTCTGACAGTTTTTCCAGAGAGTTAAGGACTTAATATCATGATCTAAATGTACAAAAATATAGTTACTAACTAGTATCTTGAAGACAATAGCTAAGAGTATTTCTTTCTGACTGCTGACAAATATCTTTTTCTTCTCAAATAAAAGGGAAGACACAAAACTTAAGATCAATTACAGAACTGACACTTCAAAAAATATTCCAATATTTGGATTGACAACTGCTGATGAGGATCAGAGTTATGTCAACATCTTCAGTGTACTCCTGCATTTGCAAATGTGTGCAATTGTGAGAATGCCATTGTAAAACCAAACAAATCACAGCGATATACTCATGCATGTCAGGAAAAGGGCCAGAAATCTTAAAAAAAAAAAATAAATATAATTATATGTTGAGTCTTTAGCACAATTATTCAGGTAACTACAAAATCTCCTCATTAAAAAAAAAAGTAACTAAATGCATTAAAATAGTGTACATAAGGACAAGATTTCATATATTCAACTTCTAATTTCTGTACATGTCAACTGGACCATTTCCAATGTGAAGGCTGTTTGCTAAGAAAAAAAAAAAAGGAAAAACAAAAATAAAACCCGACAACAGCAAAGAAATTTACTAACCTAGAAATACTAAAAACAGAAGACCACCAGATGGTCTTTCAAGTCTTGTCCTTAGAAGCCTAAGTTACCTCACTGTCTGAGTAATTTCATTAACCTCCAAAACGCAGATGGAAAACTGATAAACCTCATCATTCTTCTCAGTGAGTGTTCTGGTCTGATACAGCCTATTGGCTCTTACATTTTTTTATAGTGATGCAAAAATATATATTATTCCCCCTGCCCCCCCAACTCAACAGCATTTTGTGCAAAATTCAGCCAGAATAGTTCAGCAGCAGCTAATCCCCCCCTTCAACATCAGTCTGTGACCTCCTGTTTCAAATGCTGCTAGACAGCATCTCCAGCAGCTTACTGGCATGAATCTAATCGCCTTTCCAATACTATAAAATGGCTTAGGTTCCCCTCAGCCTCCATCCTTACTCTTAGTAATACTAGAGAAATAAATTTAATAGATAAATAACATTAAATCTAAAGCCAGGTTTGTTCTCATTCTGGTCCACTGAACTATATGTGTTTCAGAATTACTAAAAATAATTACTAGCCACTGTCTCCTCAAATGACACATTCTTTCCCTTACTCTGGGAGAAATATTTATGTGTAGAAGACAAAAAGAAATCAAGTAAGTGCCCCCACTTGCTCATTTCTTCTCTTCCTTTACCTCTGAAGGTTTATTTTTATAGCTGGCCACACTTCTTTCAAACTGTTAAAATTAGTTGCAAAATTACGTTGATTATGCTCATGCTATTCCAATAATAGCATGAGTATTGGAAACACAGTGATGATTTTTAGTATTTCTTTGTGTGAAATGTTGACCTTTCTTTTAATATACTGTTGTGATGAGACAAACATTTGGCTTTTGGTCAGCAGAAACATGACATGAAATTTTTAGATTTGCAGGAACTGGAACTTCTTTAACATAAATAACCTTTGTTTTTCAAGAAATGATATCACAAAATGTATGCAAAGATTTGAATTGACAGTATACTGTCTTCTCAGAGTTTTATTAAATACTGCAATATCTATCTGTCCTACTACAGTCAATCACAGTAACAAACATTCAGGGAAAAATATCCTGGTTTCAGGTATATAAAATCCTTAGATATTTTTCAAAATGCTAATATAACCTTTGTTCCTTGGAAGACCACCAGCTCATCATATTCCTGGAATAAGAAAAAAAAAAATCATTTGAAGCTCCTCCCTATAGAGAATCGATCAGAAAACACCAAAACTATGTAAGGTCCTTACAAAAAGCTAAATGCTTTATATTTTTATGGTCACACAAGTTATGACAATGTCTCCACATATCATTAATGTGATCAGATAGCATGTAATGTCTTACCTGAACACACAAAAAAATAAATAAATAAATTGAGGCACTTAACATACACTAGATTTTCTCTGTTTGCAAAAGAAAATCTGGAAGTGGGTCATTGGCCAATATTTAAAGTTTCTAAATTAGGCATTTTTTTTCCTCAGTAAAACACGAACAAAAATATATTTTTCTGTAACAGAAGAAAAAAAAATGAAATACCTTTATCTCAATAAAATAAATTCTCTTTAAATTACTATTATAAAGTTGAGTAGAAAAATTTCAATTAATCAGTACCAGCTTAGCTTTCAAAAGATTTTTTCCTCATTTTATAATTGGACACCAACCAAATTTCTAATGAAGTAACAGAGAAGAAAATCACCTGGCTCAAGGCCAGGTCAGTAATTTTCATGATAATCTGTTTTAGATTTGTGACTCCAGCTTGACTGTCTCTAATACACTAGTCTATAAACTATCTGCAGAGGAATAAAATAAACCACACACAAGAATCAACACTGAAAGCTCTGGATTAATCATTCACCGAAGTATTTTACCTTTCAAAAATGCAAAGGCATCTAAGATGGAATAAACGTATGTAAGTAAAGAATTCATTGCAAATGAATTCAGAGTGGATGAAAAATAGCTGGATAGACAGGAGCTGTGTGCCAGCAGCAGTGCTGCAGTAGACGTCCCTTTGGATTTCACACCATCAGTGTCCAGTACCAGCATTAGTGAAAGCCATCTGGCCCTACATGGCTTTATGTCTATATCTCATTGTTGGTTTCAATGGAGTTCTTTGTTCAGAAAAGTAATTTGAAAACTTTTAGAGACCAGAATAAAGAAAACAGATAGTAGGTGATTAATCATGGTATTAGTCCTTCCAAAGGTCACACTATTACTTTGAGCAATGAGACCAATCTTCACTCCTTGCATTTAATTGCAGGGGGAAAAACAAAACCTAATTTTATGGATATAAATACTGAAAAGGAAAATTAACAAGAATGCAGTCTTGTAACTAATGCCTTGATTAATAACCGTGGAGATCTAAGATGCCTTGCTTTCAAATATTGTCACAAGATCACACTTGGAAATAACCATCAAAACCTGACTGCCAAAAATTGAAACTGCATTCATGTATAATTTGCTCTACACCAAGCAGCCCAACTGAACAGCAAGACACCTGTTCAGAAAAAGTTGTGAAAAAGAAAGGATATTTTCATTTCTCTCTACAGTGATGGGGAATTCAAACAAAACCATCACAGGACATCTACTGAATAAGTTATCTGGATGCTGTGGTTCACTCTGTTGAAACTCGAATGAGGACTTGTGGGGTCTTGGAGGAAATTGGGAGACAAGAAGCTTAGCTGTACCATGGCAGAAACAGGCCTGAGCTGAGGATGAGAGTCCTGAAGTCACCTGCCTATTTGCAGGCCTGTATTTTGCATATAATATCACTGAAGAACAAATAAATTTGGCAAACCACCACAACTGCACACTTAACAATAATAATAAAACCTGCTCATGGTCATTTATTAAAGTAACTGCAGCTGGTATGCCTAATGCCAAGCAGTACTGCCTCTGGTTGAACTATTCTGAGACACAACAAAATCGAACTCCAAAAGAGGTTTCCATGTCTGGACTCCAAAGGCGCTGAAATAGAAGCAAGACACTGCTCCAAAGGAACAGCTCAAGCCATGTGCAGAAGACAGAAGTTCAGGCTTTTGTAAAATCATCAGGTCAAAGCTAAATTTTTTGGAACGCAGTTTTAGCTGAGGCATCAGAGAAGGACATGAGCTCCTGACATCCTTACAAGTATCTGTCTGGCCTTTAAGCATTTAAGTGCCTCTGCAAATGTGAATATCAGAAAGCTAACTCTGTTGATGAAGATTAAGCTCTTAAGACTCATTTAAAAAGTGAATTCAGGCATTAAATTTTTTAAAAAATATTTATCTGTGTTCAATTTTAACTAAATCATCCATCAGAGTAATTCCATATTAGCCCTGCCACTCTGTATAGAACAATATGTGTGCTTTGTAGGAAAAAGGAAAGAGGTGAATCATTCTGCTTTGAAAAATATTTCCACTTTAATACTTTTTTTTCTAATTATGCATATTGAATAATTTAAACAGAAAAGTGGGATACCTAATTTGGAGTGAAAATAATTTCATTCTGACAGTCAAGAAGTATAGTGGGGCTTTTATTATCTAACATGCACTCTATTTTTCAATGCCAGATTTTATCTTTCAAAATAATAATTAGCAGTAGTTTTAATATTTTCTAAATTATAAAGCATTGTCATTTAATGGGTAAAATTTCTATAAATGTTAGGGAGTATATTGTGTTAGCCTATTATGTTCTGTATTATTTAGTTACTTTATTAAACAGTAATAGCATTCACTGTCTTACAATCAAAATTTTAAAAATATCTTTAAAGGGAGAGGGAAGAAGCAGAGAAGATAAATTATACAGTTGAAAGGAGTGGTTGTTTTTCTCTTTGTGTCTTTAGTGCAAATTCTTCTTCACTGTGTTTCCCAGACACCATCTGTTTCCAAAACAACTCAACACCAAACATAAGGGAGAAAATAGGAATTTCTTATAGGAGCTAAACCTGCCAGTTTGCAGAGTGATCTGAGCTTTTTCAAGTAGGAAATACATGACAGTACAAACCTGTTAATTAAAGATAGGCAATGGGTAGATAGATGATGCAGTCACTATTTGAGGGATTTTCATTAGAATAATTAGAATAATAGATGGATTACTACTTTATAATATTGCCACACCCTTGTTTTAAGAACTCTAAAGCACATTTGGGCATTCAATAGCAGGGTTTGATTCACTTAGCACAGGTTTGGGTTGTTTTCTTAATTAGTCTTGGAAGCCTACTTTTGAACCTTGAATACGCTTGATTCGGGCCTCAGTCCATTTCACATATCAGGGAAGTCTTGGAAAAACATAATCTAGCAGAATTATTTACACTGGGTGCTCACTCACCTGTGCCAGTACCCTTTCTACGGGATTTTGGGAGGAGGTAGAAGAACCCAAGATGTATCCAGGTATATGACACCATGCCACCACAAAATTGCTTCCTTCATCTTCAGCTTATATCAGTTCCAAAATGCTATTTACTGCTACTTCTAGAAGTTCCTACTGGAAGAGCAAGGTGCCAATTTTTCACCTGGTAATACTATGGAGTTTAACCATAGCACTGTGCTTATTAAAAAAAAAAATCCTTCATAGTTTTGCTTTTCTGTCTCTCCACACTATGTGGGGACAAGAAAAAATTATTTAGTTAGGTGTAGTAAGTAGAAGTGTAAAAATGAGTTATCAGAAAAACATGTCAATTCTTTTGGCAAGTTATACATCTATTTATATTTTTTAAAAGATATATAAGGATTTAGATTGGACAGAAACCACCAAGCTTTATAGATTCCTGCCATCACATGTACCAACGTAAAACAATTTCACACAGACTGTATGTTCTGTAATAATACTAACAAAATCACTCTGAAATTGTTTATATTACCTATTCTGATCACATCTCTAACAGATTACATGTTTTTCAAACAAAAAATCCATAGCAATTCAGAGACATGATGCCTTTTCTGCCCTTATCCAGTCCTCCCTGTCCTTCTCCATCATTCAAAACAATTCTCTCCTTTCTGTAGCCCCACTAATTTATTTCACACATGGAACATTTTTTACTTCCTAGTACATTTCCAGGTAATTTTATAGCTATCAGTAGACTCAAAAGTGCTTCTGTTGTTCTCCTGGCAGTTCTATTAGATTAAATCCATTAGCATGGTCACATATGCACACTTCAATTTTTCAGCTCATTCTTTTCATAATGCAAATCTATTAAGATGTTATACTTTCATCTTGCCCATAAAGAATCTAAAAATCTGGATTATTTTCTTTTTCCTTAGTTTAGCTTTCAAATAATCTTTTTTTTTAATGTTTTATTACTGCAGTAATTTATCACAGGTTCTATATTCCTGACTTCAACATACATAATTACATTATAGACAACCATCTCCGCTCCTGCTCAATATTCTGAACAGTTCACTGAGTTTTAAATGCACAAAATGGTCGTTGCCACACATTTCATTTCTGGCTTCAGCAGTTGTGATCTTGTGCTTTGTTACTAAAAATAGACCTGCTTCAAACTACCTGAGCTGGAAAGCTAATTACAGAGCTGGTAAACAGTTCTCCTCCCCATTGAGCAAATGGCAGAATAAGGAGTCTGCTAATGCACTAGGGCTCCCATGGTCCTGTGGGTCTCTGAAATCTATCAAGTGTCATTTATTTAATCATTTGTGGCTGTTTGCACCATGGATAAATTATCATTTAAGTAAATAACTGTTTGACTGTTGGATCAACAAATCAGGGAGAAAAGGAACAATCAACGCATTTTAAGGAAAAGTATTCTAGCCTAATTCTCTGCTTGCACAAATCAAAATAATTTCACTGAAGTAAATAGCATATTGTTGATTTTGACTAGGTAAGAGTCTAGTTCTATTTTCTGCAGTAGAGGGGTTATTAGAGGACTGACTGTTTGCAGCAGCTTAAAGACTTTTTTTAAAGTTATTTCTGTCACATACAGGCAAGAACAAACAACTGCCAGTGCAAGAAAGCACTTTCTTCCCTTAAATGTACTCTCAGCCATGTCTGCAGTACAGCAGCACATTGGCTGGAAAAAACTCCCTGCTGAGAGATCTTAAGGTGGAAGTGCCCATGGGGTTTAGAAGCTCCTCTGCATTTGGCAGTGAAACACTGGTTTCCCTGTTCCATGGGACTGATCTTTATCACATGGCCTAGTATAAGCTTTGTTGGCGACAAGGGTTCAGCCATCACTCAGCCAATAACACTTCACTCATTTTCAGCCATTACTGAGGAATGAACACGTAGACAATCCACAAACAACCGTCAGAATAACTGTGATACATCTCCAGGTCCAAAGCAACACTAAGATATGCATTACGTTCCTTTATCCAAAGTCACTTCTGGGGCCAAGAAAGCATGGAGCTCCTGGAATTATTTTTTTAATCTGATTGCACAGTATAGGAATAAAAGAATTAGGTAGAAAACCACCAGAAAGACCAATTTTGAAAAGCATTCATATTTCTCATTCCTAATCCTCAAAGAAAAAGAGACAAGTAAATAAAATCTCCAAGACTGTACTGAATACGTCAGAAGAATATGGTGGAAGAAAACAGTATGCAAGTGAGCATAAACTATTTCCTCACCATCATGCTTCTGCCATGTAAAACGCATATATCCTGTGCATCCAGGGACAGAACTGCTATCTGAGGGTGAATACATTATTTACACAGCTCATTTGGGAGATGAAAGGATGAGCTCCCTCTTCTGTCTGTCCAATCTTTATGAAAAGGAAAGTCAGGATGCCCTCAGCTAAGCAAACTACCTCCTATTGTGAAGGAAAAGTAAGTTGCCACTTTTTAGCAAAAGTGATTGGGGAAAAGAAGGAAAGACAGCAAATGTGGACAGAGGTGGAAATGTATAGTATAAGGAAAAGGAAAATCCAAGCAGGACATGAAGAGATAAACAAAAGCATGAGGAAGTCAGACTAAAGAAAATAAACCATATTTCAAGCCCTGTATATTCTAAAGAGCAGAAACAGAGAGAATCTTCTAACAAAAACAGTGATGGAAAACCAGAAACAGAGCACCAGCCTTCTCACTCTAACTGGAAGAAATCCAAGAAACATGTCTGCACACTACAAGGCAGTCCCACACCATCACAACTAAGTCAACACTGAAGAAGGCAAGTCATGCACTGGGACTTGCGTAGTTGTCATTTGAGCAGTGTTTCACCAGAACTGGCACATCTTGTTTCCATGGTACTCTGTGTACGCATGCTAGAGTGCCTCTGGAAAAAGTGATATGCATTTCTCACATTTAAACCCATATAAGTGTGTGTTTGTATGTGTGTGTGTATACACACAGTTGGAAAATGATGGAGTATGTGTGTTTGATAGTATTCAGTGCATAAACAATGCTAAAAATCCATTGAATCTCAATTTTCATTCACTGATCAATCTTCCCGCATTTTCAGGCCTTTCTTTCTGACCAAAATGACCACAAAGACATTAGACAACATATTCATGTGATGGATAAAATTTGCTTATTATAGTAGGACAAAGATCTCTCAAATGATAGTATATTCCAGAAAATAATGCACAAAAAAATGCATATGCAAACAACATAAGCAATATTTTCCCTGCAATGTGCAATTTCTTCCAAAGTTTATTCTCACCTTAAGGCAGAGATGTGATATCCTTAAGCCTGGCAGTCATTTGTCCTTTATTCATTCAGTTTTCAAAGGCAGAACATCGACAGCCACAGTCCTCATGTGCAGCACATTGACAGCCACAGTCCTCATGTGTGAACTTGTGAACTTAAACATTTCAAATGCTCACAAGTGTTTTAGGTGGTCTTCTCCTATTGAATTAAACTTGCCAAACTCATAGGGCAAGGAAGATGCGCTTCCACCTTTCCATTAGGCTAGTATAAAGTTTCCACTCCCCTTCTCAAAAAAATTTACATGTAGAAAGGAAGTGGATAAAAACATGCAATGTGAGAGGAAACTCTTGAAAATAAGTTGTGTAATTCTTTTAAATATAAGTAACTGTCTCAGGCAATAACAGAAAAAGCACTTTCAAAGTGACAATCTTTAATGAATGAAGTAACTTTTTGAGACTTGCATTGCTCATGCCAAAAAACTACATTTTTCACCACACAGGTATCACACATCTTTAACCTTCTTAATGAGCACATCAGCATACACAAAGACTCCAGGGCCAGAATGAGATTAATGGAATAAATTTAGGGATATATTAAACAGGAGAGAAGGACAATAACTAAGAATTAGCACATTCCTTCATTCAATAGTTTTTTGAATCAGAGGCGCTGATTAAAGAAGCACACGTTAGCAGACGACACTGAAGTATATTAAAAATAAGCTTATCCTACAACAGACTGAAAGTACGTTAGTTTGCTGTGTCATAGTAGCACCAATTTCAAAGGAGTTCATTGCCATATCTGCTTATAGGTCTCAAAGCCCTAGCAACCACCTATACCAGACCAACTTAATATGCCAAAAGCTCATCAGAAGTGCTATCTTACAAGTGACTAAGTTTCAAACAACACAGATACTTAATTTGAAAATATCTCAGATGATGAAATGCTTGAGAAACTTTCTTAACAATTCAATAGCTAAAAATCAGCTCTTTATGTCTCCACAGCTCAGGGAGCCTGCAGGTAGCAATACAAAGTAAATACAGACTCCATCGCCTTACCTCTGCTATGTGCGGCATTGGGTTAAATCCACAGAGATTGCACACAACTTTCTTGCACTCTGTACAGGTATTAAAGTTGGGGGGGTCCTTAGAACCAATGTTTAGTCCAGTTTTACAAAGGGGACAAGATGCTTCGGGCTTTCTGGCTTTCTCTTGTTCCGGCAGCCCATCAGGTTTCTTAGCTTCAGCAGCCTGAGGCTTGCTGTCTTTAGCCAAACCAGGTTTCTTTTCTAAATCCGATCCTTTAGTTAAAACACTATCCACTTTTGATGGTTCTGATTTTTCAGTTGTAAGAGGCTTGGCTTCTTTCTTTACAGGAGCAGCTTTTGGAAGAGGCTGAGCCTGACCAGCGTCTTTAGGGGCTGCTTGAGCAGCTGGAGGCTGTGCTGGAGGCTGAGTCTGCTTTGCTGCGGGACTGGGTGGAGGGGGGGCTGATGTTTGAGACCCTGGCTGACCTGCTGTGGAAATTAAATTTGAGGCCTGGCTGAAGATTGAAGCTCCAAATCCAAAGAGTTTCCCAGTAACTGTTTCTTGTGGTGTTGTAGGCTGAGGCTTTGGGGCATCAGTGATGCCTCCCAGATTAAGGCTGAAACGCCTTGATTGCTCTGGAGTTTTTTGAGGTGGCTGGGGCTGGGGTGCCAGCTGTGCTGGCCCTGGCTTGAGTCCTGCCCCTGCCTGTGGGCCCTTGGGAGCTGGTTTTGTATCAGGCTTTGGGGCTGGTTTTGTTGGTAACTTTTTAGGATCATCTTTTGTTTGTGTTGGCTCAACAGGCTTCTGAGCTTTAGCATCTGGTCTAGCCCCAGGCTGAGATGCAAGCTTGGGATCTGACTTCTGCCGGGACACTTGTGGAACAGGTTTGGAATCCGGTTTACCCCCAGCAGGCTGTGTCTCCTGTGATGGCTTTGCAAGCTCTGGCTTTGGGGAGTCTGTCACTTTCTGTTGAGTTGGTGGTCCAGGACCTGCCAAATCCTGTTTCTGCTCTGGTGCTGCAGAGGTAGATACAGTGTCTGCCGTAGGCTTCTGCACACTGGGTTGTTTTTGCTTATCTTCAGCCTGGGTTGGCTTGACCTGATCAGATTTTGGAGTGGCATCTGTTTGCTGGGTGATCTCAGTAGGCTCTGCACGGGGTTGTTTTGATTTTACAGGGGGAGACGCAGGCAAAGGTGTTTGCTTTTTTTGTGGTGGAGGTTTTTTTGAATCTGCTAACTGTGAAGGATCAGGTTTTGGAGTAACATCTTTCTTTTGAACAGGCTGTGGCTGAGGAGTTGTTTTAGCTGTTGAAGGTGGAATGGGTGTCTTCTGTTTGGGTGCAGGTGGCTGTGGCCCAGGACCAAGACCTGGTGCTAGGTCACCTCCTAATGCTCTTTGCATCTGGCAGTTTAAACAGAGCCATTCACTGATCTGAAAAAAAATAAAGGCATTATAATTAATATAAGATGTTAAAGTTAATAAAATAAATATCATAATAAGTTATTCTAATATAGGACTTGTTGCAATACTTCAAACATCTGTGTAAAAAGGGAGAAACATCACTAATAATGTTTTGCGATTAACATGCACAGCTGATTATTTTCATTCTTCGCATCGCTGTGAGTCAAGCTACCACTGAGCCCATGATTCTAATAGCTTCACATTCAATTTACACACAGCTGAATATTGGAGGATAAAAACCCAGGAGAATTAAAAAAATGCATTGGAATTTCATGGGACCCAGTAATGATTCATTTCCAGCAATGATTTGCCAGAATAATGACAAATACTGCTAAAATAGTTTAGCACATCAAGTCTGCTGACAGAAAACAATAATCAGAATTAAAACACAGTAAATGCATAATTATCTTTAAGCATACATCTATCAAGCTCTTCACACAGCTAATGCTTTTGGTAATGGTTTAAATTAGAGAGCACAGGTATTGGCAGTATATATGTATCCAATGAATTAGGCACAGAGGTGTATAAACAGGAATCATGTGTAACACAGCCTTGTGCTTTACTGCCAATGTCAGAGCTCAAGTCTTCATCCAAAATCATTGAAGAGATTTGCCTGAGCCTTGCCCTAATGGTATTTTAAGAGCCATAATTAGTTTTCCCAAAACTCCTTTGCTATTAAGTTTCTAGGGTAATTACTGTACCTCTGTATACAACGGGCCCCTCTTTTCACACAGAGAAGGAATAAGGCAAGTAATGTATCGACCCATGTTTCTCATCAATTAGAGTACCTCACAACTGCAAAACATTTTTTTATCATTCCCAAAAAGTATTACACGAGAGGGAAACCGTATTTTCTGATAAGACAGAAAAGCCCAGTTTCACAATCTGAGAAAGGTTCAAATTGCCTAAAACATGTGGTAACGTGCTACTTTCCACACTTTCCATCACTAGCAGAAACATTAAAAATGCCATTCAATATGGGACAGAGTCCCATTGGCCTGCACCTGCAAGTAGATATTTAAGCAGGTCACCTGCAGCTGTTCTCCTGTTCTTTTGTCTGTGTGTGAAACGCAGCTACAGCATTTGCAGGGACCACTGAAACAGAGGGAACCACAAGTAGGAGAACACACAACATAAATCTCTTGTCCCTTAAGGGTGAAGGCTCCTGGGTGCTGTTTCTCATTCAGGTCTTGAAGATCTTAGAGATCTTTTACAACATACATGATTCGGTGATACTATGAAATCTCTGCTATACCATGGAACAAATCTAGAGGCACTACATGCAAAGAAAGGTTTTGTCTCTGTAATATCAGCTCATTGGAAGGAAGGAGCTCTGATGTAATGAACTGAGGCAATGAATTCACTACTTTGGTGTGCCTTGCTGCCTTGTATTTTTGCAGCAGCAAAAATTAAGTGTTGGATGCAGCTCCCTAAAACAGTTATTTCAATTATTCTGATAAACATGGTATAAACACACACTCTGGAATATAAGTTCACCATTACTAACAGCTTCACAATGCCATGCCACATTTTGGCCTCAGCTGTAAAGTTACTATTCACAATAAGGCTGCTCTTACATTTTAAGTGCAATTCGTTTAGATTGTTTAAACCATTCTCTATCTACTTGCAACCCATATAGTAAGTGACTGTTCAAAAGTGAAAACAACTGAAAAAAACCTGGAACACATGTTTAAGCTCTGCCTTGAATTATGAAAGGAATCAAGTTCAGAGTTGTACAGAGGACTTGAGCAAGGATTACATTTAGCTTAACTCCCATTTTGTTTGGTGATCACTTCCCTTATTTGATTTTAAATATTAGTAATATAATTTAATTAGATACATACTGATACCATTTCTGGATGAATCCTTAAGGGTTTTCTAGGGCTTAAGTGTAATCAAAGACCAGGCTGTCACAGTTGTCTGGCTTTGGCAAAGTAACTAAAATTTCTTATGTTAGGGAGGCAGGCTCCACTCTACAGTGGAGAAAGACAAGAACATGTGAGGAGCTTTTAAACGGACCTAAGCATGGTATGGCTTTTTCCCCTATCCTCAGAATTTTTACAGATATTTGGAAAATGCACTTGTGATAGGGATTCACTGCTTCTGCTTCTTTTTGACACCTGGGAAGTAACAAGTGCCTACACACTCCCATTCATCCTCCAGGAAATCTAAATTTAAGTCACCATGACACGTTTAAGGCCTCAAATAAAGTAGCTGTAACCTTAACGCTCAATCACTATTTTGTCCTTATTAAAAAAATTATATACATATATACACATATGTACATTCTTGGTATAAAACTGATGTCTCCAAAACAAAAACTGAATTTGCTGCTGCTACAGCTGAACTTCAAAATGAAAAATGCAGGAAGTTTCTCTTCACTGTATTATTTTTTAAATCTTTCTGGTTTAAACATAAAATTCCTCCCGTGCATTTTAGTGGGAGGAATTAAGTGCCAAAACCCTCAAGTCATTATAGCTTACACACATCTTCAAACAAATACAAAACTGCACAAACTATAGTCCTGTGATTGGAACAGCAGGAGTTCAGAATGAAATGTGCTATATGATATAGTCTTCTATCAAACACTTGCCTGTTTGTTCTACTGGAATTACAGAGATTTTCCATAAATTTTAAGAGAGCAGGCTTCCATTAAATACAGATGCTCTTATACGTTATCACAGATGAAGTAAAACTTACTGCGGCTGTAGATACCTAAAATACAAATGTTTCTCCATCCTTAAAGGTGCTCCTGGACAGCAGTTCTGTGACTTCCTAGTTTCTTTTTCCACATTTCTAATATCTTTATGTAGAATTATAAAGCAAACTTTTCCAGAGGAACTTGTGAACTTTAGCCATTCCTGTCTGTGAAGGAGATTCCTCTTTGATGCTGAGAAACCCAAGCTGTCTATTTTTATGCCAGTATATAGGGGTGGGAGCTGGGTCTTATTTCTAGAAGACATGTGTAAGTGATTTTCTTTATTCCAAGACCCATGCCATTAAGTGCCATAACTAGGACTGTAAATTTGACAGATTTCATGCAGTAGTTTTGTTCAGATTTCAAGTCCTGAACAAAGAAAGTTGCTGCTTTGTTTTCTAACTGTTGTAGAAAGTATATGCCCTCAGAAAGACAAACAAGTAATTAAAATGTATTTTATGTATTTGTCAACCATAACATCAACTCTTTTAGTTTGAAGCACCAAATGAATTTATTAATTGTTTTACTAACAACATCCATGGAGATAATTTGAAAAAAATTATAACACTACATTCCATAGGTTATGAACGCATAAAGAAAGGCAAGTTAATAGTCGACATGAGCTACCATTCAGTTCTTCTCCCTATCCCAAAAAAAGCCAACACAATTGAAGGTAATCTAGTGTCTATTCCCTTCTTCAAAAAGGGTTCAGGCTGATTCTAGTGGCACAAACCCATCAAAAGCAATAGGACAGCTGTCAGCAAGTGCATCGCCTGGCATGCTTAATTTCTATCCCTGCAGATGACGAAGGGGAGGAAGAGAATCTATCTTGATTCCATGTTTCCAGATGTACATGAGAAATAAATTTTGATTTGCAGATTGAACATATTTCATATAAAAATTGCTGGCACACAATATGAATGTGGCTCTCAGAAGCCATTTTAACAGTCATTTTGCAGAGCACAGCTGCATTCTAAGGGAATGGGTGTCATTCTCATTTAGACAAGTCATTTGCTGCTATAAAAAGGAACTTAAAGATATACATTAAATATTAACCAGATAAATGTAAATATTTATAAAGCTTTTGCATTGCCAGAGATATGTAAATGGACTTTGCTGACATTGCTCAGCTCCGAAGCTTTATCGATATTGCTTTATTGATTAAATTAGTTTCTAGTCTGAAAACACAGCAACTTATTTGGTCCCTGACAATTTCAAAGAGCAGTGACTAATCCAGAATTGGCTCTTAGCAGACATTTTTGCCAAGATGATGAGAGAAACATGAAAAATAAAGTGTTCAAGCCCATGATTTTATGCAGCTTCATGCAGGGTGGTAGAATACTGTAAGAGACAAGAAAGTAAATCTGAAAATCCTGTTATGAACAAATAAGCATAACTATCACAAACCAAATTAAATTAGTGCGTCGACATATAAGTAAAAATATCATTTAAAGAAGCCTGTGCAATGCTGGAGACAGTTTTTTCTTCTACACCATCCTTCCATTAATAAGAACTCAGCCATTCAAAGTGATTACACTGAACCAAACATTTAACTATTGTACACAGTATGCAACTGATCCTCATTTCAGGCAAATAGATCATCACTGCAAAATACATATTTACCTTCCTTTCAGGTATCAGATGAATTTATCAGGGAAAACTGACTCAAGATGCTCACAAACATGACACTAGATTCTAGTCAACAGCATGGTCCATAGATGTCCATTCCACAGCAATGGTTACAATCTCTGTAGCTTGGTGCTAAACCAATGCTGGAGCAAACTTTTTAAACAGTCATATTGAGAAACTATTCTTAAATATTACTTAGCTATTCTAAAGCTACTAAACACTACTGGATGAATTATATTATGCAGTCACCACAATCTTAAAACATACTCTGCTACTCTGTTTAAATTACCCAAAAAAAAATCTATAGTTTGCATATGAATTATGAATGTTTGGGGAAGTATTATTTTATAGCTTACATAACTAGAATCATAAAGGAAAATAGTGAACATAATCTTCTGACTTTTTTTTTGAATGCCAGTGTCTCAGGATATCTAAAAATTAATTTTTATAGCCAAGGATATGATTAAGCTGCCTCATGCACAGGACAAGGAAAAAGACTTTTAAACAGAGCTCAGTGCACTGCATCATGCAGTACTGCAACAAATACTCATTGCTGTCATTAACTTCACTGAGATTTAATATACTAGAAAGAAATGAATGATTAACAAAAGATTTAACAGCAAATCAAGAGAGCGGCAAAGAAAAGGTTAACAAAGTTCATCTGTGCTGCCCTGAGCGAATCACGAAAAGGATTAAGCTGTCTGGTGAGAGCAGGGCTGGGCTGTGCTGCCTGCCCAGTGACTACCCAGCAAACACCATCTCCACATCACATGGCCTCACATAGTAGTAAATTACAGTTGCTGAGCAACAGCAATACTGGCGCAGATGGCTGACTGCAGTTGACATCTTTAGCTATGCAGATTAATTTATTATTTACTTGTGGTAAAAACTGGACGGGCCAGCTTTCTGGACTAATGAGAAAACACGCCAACATATTGTAGAATATTGCTCAATTAAATTATTGGAAAACTATTCCCCATGTAGAGGGGTTTTGCCTCTATGTTCTGCCCCTTATGTACAAGAGAAAGAAAAAAACAAAAAGGGAAAAAAACACAGGGCATCACTGTTATTTCTACATTTAATCCTTAAAGCAAAGCAGAACTGTAGGCACACAGTCTTCCTCTAAGACAGAAACAATGTGGTAGTTTGTTTAAGAATATTCCACAGAGAAACACAGTATCCTGTACTTCCATAACCCTTCTATTTGAAGATCTTTACAATTTTCCCAAATGTCTATGTGGCAGTTGTGGCTAGGGGCAGAACTACAGGAACTATACTAACTTCATTTTATCACAAAAATTATGAATAATGCCCATTTGCATAGAAATTGGACTGTTAGTGACACTGGAACACCCCAAGTACTCTTTGTACCAAAGCAAATATTTCACACTTTTATTGCTTTAAATGACAACTAAACAAGGTTTGACTCTGCTCTCTGATCAGTTTGAATCCAGACTAAAGTCCATCCTGTTTTACAGAACTCCTCTAGCTTTACTTCAGCACAGGTAAGAGTTGGTATCTTAAAACTTTGAGAAATTTAAAAAAGCTTTGGGTTTTGTTGGAGTTTTTTGTAATTCATTTCTATACAACTCATGATGATTATAACAGCTGATATTCAGATTTAGGTCCTTAATTTTTTTCTAGTTTGTTCTGCTTTACTTATATAACCCTTATATTCCCCCCAAGCTCACAGAGGATGTACAGTTTCAAAGCTATTTTTCCTGATGTTAAAAAACTTAAGATTTTGTTGTATGTCACTACCCACAGTGATGACAGTTTTATTCTTGTTTATATATAATTTCCAGTCCAAGTTGCATTCCAGTTCTTATCCACTACTACAACACAGCAGGGTCTAGACTGCAAACCACAGGGAATACTTCAATCAACAGTTTCCTTTACTGTCATGTAATGAACAAAGATTTAATAGAGTAATTTCTATTAATTTTATTGTAAGTAGAAGCAAAACTTATCTGGATTCACCACAAGAATTATAGCCATCTTCCTTATTTAAAAACTGATATGTTGTTCTCCCTGTACAACCTAATAACAATGACAATACCTAAGAAAATTAATGCCCTTCTGGCTGTTTAAATTCTGTTTAGTTACTGCTCCTACTTCATGCTCAAGTATGTTTAGGATACTTAGAGCTGCAGGACTTTAAAAAAAACAAATACTAATAACAAAAATCATTATATGATTTGAACCAAAATATTATGTTTTTAAATCAAATGTTGTGATATGATTGTAAATAAAAGCAGAGGCAGAAAGAAAGAAAAAAAAATCAAGGCAATAGTTTGTAGTACAATTGATATGGAAAATTTCTAGCCCTACCAGAAAAAGTAAAAAAATAGACATTCCTGCCCCGACAAAAGTTTAAAATAACAAAAAAAGGGAAATATTTCAGATAGGGTTAAAACAAATTTTTCATGTTGAGTTGAAAAATAAATGTGCAATCCAGTAAAAGGTTCTACATGATCAGAGACCATACATCCCACTTTGAGACAGTGGACCGTTTAGGGTTTCTTATCCCTCCTCTTGGAATTTTTTATCTCTCTTTATTTTTCCATTACGATTAAGTCAGCTTTGATACAGACACATTGTTTGAAAAAATAGTTAGAAATAATAAAATATTTTTTAAAATTCACCTTACCTCCACCCAGAGAGCTTTTGGCAAGTAAACAAATTTTACATCAACGAACAGCTTCTGAGTATTACCTGAATGTACAATTTTCATTAAATATCTATGTATAAAATTATACCTGGCTCCAAAATGAATTTTAAATGGTCTCTTAAAAGAACACTGAAACAATGGATGAAATCCAGACTAATATAGATAAAATTCATGTATAATAACCCCTCCTCAAAACGACCTAGAAGACAGGCATCCACATATGCAGAGATTCACATCACAGGTGTGCTCAAGGAGCAGAGCCCACACCAGCCAAGTGACCAACATTAACAGCTTTGACACTCCCCTTGATCATCAGCTTTACAGATGACACTCATAAAGAATGTAATGACATTGTTATTACTGTTTAAGCCCTTGCTTAGTCTGTGTTGCATATATTTTCCAACAACCAGTTCATGAGGAATGAAAATTTACTCCACCTATTGAGCATATGCACTAATCATTTAGATTTAACTATAGCAGTTCATGCCTAGCTTCATCAAAAACTGTACATAAGCATTTAAAAAAATGGATAGTTCCTCAAGACCTTCTTGCTCATTTTCAGAAAGCCTACTCCAATTTGAATGTTCTAAAGGGCTGAATCTTTTTTTGGGAAGTGCTGGCTTCTGTTGCTAGTGGTTCATTAGAAAATTAGACAAAATAAGTTACCACGTAATAAAATATACACTTCCTACAAGGTTCTGACGTACATGAAAGGAAAATGGAATAGAGTACCAGTCCTCAAACCTGCTTATATAATTTTTTCCATTACTTTATGCAACTGTTGCTAGGCAGTCATGTGCCATGGTGATGAGCAGAGTATGAATACCTAGACAGATTAGAGAGACATATGTTACTGAACACTTATGTATGGTGTGTTTTCTCTCTAGGCTGCTGTACAAGAGCAACCATCCTTCTTCCCCAAGTGGACTGCAATGTCAGATGGTTCAGAGAAAGAGTTCAAGGGGTCTGACCTTGTGGCTATACAGGTATCACTTTCTGCTCTTAGTTACAGAGTTCTCTCTAGTGAGTTAAAACAGACAGAGTGCATGTACTACTGTATTTTAAATAGAGGTTTAAATTAATAAAATAAATTAAATTTTTTAACTGTACTTTTTAAATTGGCTTTACAATATATGTAATCCACTTCCTAAGCCAGTTTGTAAAGCTTGTTAAATTATTTTCAGAATCAGCTTGAAATATAGGACATTGAAATTTGGGAAGATCTACATTGGAAAAATTATTCCCTCGATTAGTTTTGGAGACTGAGCTACCTTGTAAGAAACTTGTAGGAAGAGTATCTTAGGAAAGCAATTCAAGCAGCTGTACAAGGGAAAATTTTAGAAATCAAAAGTCAATATTTTTCTAAATAAATGCCTTCCACTCTCCACACCCAATTTGAAATTATTGCTTCCCAATCACTAATGTGTTTAACATAAGCAATAGAATCAGCAGTTATAAAGGACATGGGGAAAGCACAATGCAGGATTCCAGAATCATGAAACATGGCAAAAAGAACACCAGGGAAAGCCGAAGTATAACAATAGAGTCAGAAAATGCACGGGTAAGAAACAGATTTTTGGTCAACAATTCTACAGGAGAACTGAAAAGACAAGAAGCCAAAAGAAAAAACTTGCACCATAAACATGAAAACTGACAGCCAAGTCACAAACCCTGATTTTCCTGATAGAGGGGAAGAAATGGGTATAGTATTGTAAAAAATGAATCAGAAACATTTGTTAATAATATAAATACTGAAAGAAAACAGAAACTAGAAGGAAAATTTGATAATAACTCAAGCAGGACCCTTGGCAGCTGAAATAAATGAATTTTTTGTATGTGTCAGAGTGGGTTCTATTACTTTGATCCCAATGTTCAGTAATAAAGTCAGCTGTGATTTTTGTCACACTTCAATGGCACACTGGAGCAGGACACCCACAACGAAGTTTCAGCAAGACAGCTGGTGGAGCAAAACTGAGCAAATGAGAGAAGCCTGAGTGGGAGTCAGGAGATTGGAACTAATAGCTGAATAAATTAGATGTCCAATACCTTCATTTACTGGAATGATTTCATCATGAAATAAATGCATATCCTGTGTTTGTTTCAATGTATAATATGAAATTCAAATCTGCTTTTACATATGTATGCAATCAGTTAGTCTTAAATGCAGCTGTATTTATTGTCTAAAAGTCCTGAATTTCACACTTACAGAGTACCCACTTCAAAAACTAGTAGTTATTCACAGAATTTCCAAATACTTGGAAATCTTCTTATATAAACTCTCTCTCAAAACCTGTTTCATTTGAACACACCAAGTTGTTGACCATTTCCATGGGAAATCTGAAGATTTAAAGGAAGACAAACTTGGAGCTCCAAGAGACTCCAGGACCACACTACGGAAATGAACTCAACACTCACAAATAAATGTAAGAAATTGTGGCCTAAAAAGACTGTCCAAACTTGAAGGCAAAGAAAAAGGATGGTAACAAAACTTCCTCTTTGACTTCAATACATCACATTTCTTGCCTGTTATATACAAATATATCTTTTTTTACACCAACAGGCCAGAATGGCCTTTCCTCATGTAGACCCTGAAATATAGACAGCTGGTTAGTTGCAGACGCTCTGAGGTTTCTGCACACAGCTGTTCAGGTCCCTCCTTGTCCAGTCCAGGATTTATTGCCAGCTATCTCAATCCTTAACTTCCCTAAACTCAAAGATAACCTTACACTCCTAAACCAAGAAATGTGCTATCTGCAAGTAGTTACTGTAATTAGCCTTTCAGGCTTAAATTTGCAATTTTAACAATAAATCAATAGATCATATTTCTGTAGGCAAAAAGTCTGCTGTTTGTTACCAGGTACCCACAAATAAACATGTGCACTGGAAAGTAAACCAACAGCTAGCAATGTCCTTGAATCATGGTGGTGCTGAGAACACAGGCTGCCCAGAAAGACTGCCAAGCCTCCATCCTTAAAGATATTCAAAACTGGCTAAACCTGCTTTAGGTGACACTTTGAGCAGAAGCTTAGACTACACCATATTCAAAGGACCTTTCCAGTTTCAGAAATTCTTTGATTAAATTTTAAATATATAGGTACTATTTACCAGGCTCAAAATACAGCAGCAGTCTGTACTTCTTCCTGTGTGAATCTCAGATCAGCTAAACTAATACCAAAGCAAGACACTAAGAGTTTTCCAAATATCCCTCCTGACTATCATTAGTTAGCCTTTGGTGCCAGGTCCACAATGCTTGAATTTCTATAAATTTATAAAAGTGTTGGTACTGAAAACAAACCCAAACTACATTGCAAATTTAAAATCAGCATATCCAGATGTACAAGAAGCTGTTCAAGCAGTGAGAGGAGATCAAACTGTCACATAAAGCCTTGTTCCCAAACAGAGCAATAAAAGATATGTATAAGCAATAAATCAAGCTACCACAAATATCAGGTTAAAATAAATTCATTTGAAGTCCTAATATTGCTTTCTATTCCATTTTTATGCTATAGAATTACAGCAAGAATGGTGATCAAGGTTAGATATAGTCCACAGAGAACTTTCTTAACATCCCACAAGAACGAAATAACCACCATACCACCAAGTCAAACTCATGACTCAAGCTTTCAACTAATGAACACTGAAAACAGTTGTAAAGTAAATCCACTCCACATCCTTTTCTTAGCCACACACTGGAGCTATGAAGACTGATTTTTTTTTTTATTTTCTTGGTTAGCTCTTATAGCAGAAAAAATTATCTATAAATATATATTTGGGCCCGTGTATTGAGATCAGACTATAAACAAAGACAGTGGATGCTTAAAATCAATCAAAATGAGACAGAAGTCACATTGGGGTTTCTCCTCTTTCTATATGAAGAGATGAGAACATATTTTTAAACCTATACGAGTAGAGAACCATTACCTTAATTTTTTTTTTCTCCAGTTTTACTGTTTTACTCACAAGCAGTTTTCTGAAATAGCATTAATTTTTTCACTGAACTTGTTAAGTTACCATGATGATATACATCATGATAATGACGATACACATCTGATGTTTCAACACAACAAAAATAAGCTTCATTCTTTGCCCTGGTAGTGAACATCAATTTGAAAATTACTCACCTCTGTGATATGAGGATTAGGATTGAATCCACACAGGCTGCAGACTACAGTGTGACACTGGGTGCACGTGTTGTAGTTGGCCTTTTCAGGAGTGTGCAGCAGCAGCTCGGTGGTTGTACAAAGAGGGCAGAAGGTTTTCTTTGGGGTGGACTCGGGGGGTTGGCTTGCACCAGCTTGCTTTTGCTGCGGGGATTTTTCAGGCCCTGGTTGCTGGCCAGGTGGTTTTGTAGGTCCTGGTTGTTGTGCTGGGGCCTTTGTGGGCCCTGCAGTCTGAGAAGGTGGTTTTGTAGGCCCTGCCTGGGGTGGCACTTGTTTTACAAGCCCTGTTTGCTGTGGAGGTGGCTTCCCAGATCCCGGCTGCGGTGGCTGTTTTGCAGGTCCCGTTTGCTGAGCAGATGGCTTTTCAGGTCCAGGTTGCTGAGAAGGCTGTTTTGGAGGCCCTGCCTGCTGGGAAGATGGCTTTGCAGGACCTCCTTGTCGTGCAGGCTGTTGCGATGGTTGTTTCGCAGGTCCTGGCTGCTGTGATGATGGTTTTGTGGGAGGTGGTGCTTGGGATGTCATTTTAGCACTGTCTGGTTGCTGTGGGGATGGTTTTGCTGGGCCTGATGAAGGTTTTGCAGAAGTTTGTTGTTGAACCGGTTTCGCCGGTTCTGAAGGTTGCGGCTGAGATTTTTGTGGTCCTCGCGGCTGGGGCGGTTGTTTTGCTTGCTCTTGCTTAACATCTGCTGGTTGGCCATGGCCTGGTTTCTGAACTTGCTTTGGTTCCCCAGGCTGCTGCTGAGGTACTGGCTTGGAAGACTCAGTTTGTCTGGCAGGTCCTTGTTGAACAGGCTTCGGAGACTGTGGCTGAGCTGCATGTTTCGCAGGGCTCCTCTGCTCCTCAGGTTTCCCTTGCTCTTTTGGGGTAACTTTTTGTTTCTTACCGGCTTCTTCATGGGTTGTATCTGAATCCGATATCAAATCAAAAGGATTGAATTTGTTCACAACTGAAGTGACTGCACTGAATGGACTGGCTTCTGAGAGGAAACTGGGCATCATACTTGGCTTCTGATCTTCTTTAAAATCAGTCCTAGATTTTGATTCCCGTAGACTAAGAGTGGAAGGGCTCCGTCCAGGTGCCCGTTGTTCTGTCTTCAGCACATCTACTGTTCTGCTTTTACTTAAACCTGGCGGTCCTGGATCTGGAGGCTTACCTGGTTGTCTGGGACGGTGGCTTGTATCAGGTTCAGGGTGTCTGCAGAGAGAAAATATAATAAAATTAAAATAATGCATAATACTAGAAAAATGAGATAAAATGAGATAAAATAAGATGTATCAGTAAACCCAAAAGTGCACTGGTAGTGCTGTGAAGTTTCTCAGTACTTAAGTGTTTTCAAGACTAAGGCTTATAACAAGGTGAGTGTAAAAAGTATTTAAAAAATCATTGTTCCTTAAAGGTTTATACAAATACTCAGTCATACATTGTTTTATTCTTTAGAAAATAATGTAATACTATAACATTTACCCAGACACCCTTTTTTCTATTTTATTTCAGAATTCTGAAGAACTCAAAGCTAGAGCTTCCTATTATACCTATATCCAAATGATTAACTTTCCACCTGCTCCTTGGGATACAAAAACAGGGATACAGAAGACTAAAAGACACAGAAGTGTCAAAAATGGCAAATTAAAGTACAGCCAATTACAGTACAAAAAAATTACAGTACAAAAAAACCAATGCACAATGCAAAATGCTCATGTACTTGTGCTCTGGTTACTTGTATAAAAATTGGATATATTTACAATTCAATATGCATCAGGGATTTAAACTCCTAAAATTCATGTATGTTAAGGAGTACACATTTCTTTGTTAAGTATTTATTTTGGCACCCATCCACTCACAAATCAGAAGAGTTCTTCTTCAGATAAAACAGATGTCAGTTCACAGTTAGCCCTGAACCCTTTTATTCTTGTTTGCAAATAGCTACCATACTCCTTCTCAGCATCATCCCAGAAATTGCATCCCAACACTGCCCAGCATTAAAAAAAAAAAAAAATCTCATTAGAGAATTGGGAAAAATCCTTGCAACAATATTTTCCTATATGTTCATACAGAAGAAAATGAAACTAAGAATGTAGGAACCAAAATCAAGAGCATGGCTTCATATGTGGAAAAGTATTCTACTTGTTGCTATGCTTGGCTGTAGCTGGGGAAAATAATATTGTATTTGCTGCTAATGCTCAGGGATGTAATAAAATATTCTATTCAGTGCTATCACTGAGCTTCTGCTGGAAGATACGGTGTTCTCTTCAGTGTCACAGAAATTTTGCAAATATAAAATTCTTGCTTTTCACTTTGAGAGAACCAGTCAACTGTGATCTTAGTTTTCCAGACATGACATTTCTTCTTGCGTATCCCTGAGCAAAATAAACAATCATGTATTACATTTAACTGCCTTCCTTGAGAAATAAATAAATAAATTCACAATTTTGTTTAAGAGTTTTAAGAGTCTACAGAACCATCTACATTAACCACATTAAAAAATGTATTTTACGTTGTTAATGTCATCATGAGATTACCAATATTTCTGGTTAATATTTAGTTTCCATTACATGGCTAGCAACAGCAATACAAAAGGACAAAGCTAAATGGTAGACATTTCTCTGTGTGTAATTCTCACAACACAGGATTCTTGTAATCTTGTATCTGACTTTTTCTGTTAATTAAAAATTTCCACAAGTAATACTTGTTAACGTATTAACTATTAACTACAAACTATTTCCAGCCTTCCAAAATTCCATTTATCCTTTCCCAATCTTGTGTACATATTGACCACAATACTTGGAAATTTATGACCTTAATGTGCAACCCTGTGAAGTGAGTAGGTGTTTTTTCACTGGCGTCAGTGAACGTTGATTAACTCATAAAGAGGATAGTTCAGAAAAGCCCAATGATAATCTAATTCTTCCAAATATTAAACATTTTTGCTTGCTAAAAGAGTAATTTTATACTCTCATTAGCAACTAGGTAGGTCTACCTGCACTTCTGTTTCTTGTTATTTAGATAAGCACTCTAGGTTTATCTGAAGAGGCACTGCTTACTATATGAAAAAATTTCAACTAGTCTATTAGCAGAAGTCTGGTACACTTCCAGCATTCATGTTAGCAAATGTTCAAGTTCTTGGAAGGCTTCATTCAACAATGATAAGACTGAAAAGGAAGAGGGGGAAAAAATAAATCCACAGTGCTATTGAAATTCTGTAAATTCTGAAAATCTGGTCTGGAAGTAGAGTGTCATGCCCCAACCTTTCATTGTGAAGAGAGAGGGGACAGAAAAAAACCCAAACAAAAGAAACCAAACAAAAATAACCAAAGTGTCTTTAGAAATTTCACTTGGACTTTAGCAAGAAAAAGTAACTGTGAATCCCTACTGGAACAGAATTTTGCTCCAGCTTGCATTTTTGTCAAATAATATGTTCCATAAATTTCCACCTGATCAGATATCAGGACCTGAAATGAGATAAAAACCCATGAATCTAGGAAATAAACTCAGGTGATTCTCTTCAAGGCTGCTAGTGTATTCTGAAGACCTGACTTGTCTTGCCTCTGTACATAACAATGTTTCTAAGCAATGGAGACAGAGCATGGTTAAATAGTGGAAGAAAAAGCCTTGAAAAGACAAGCTTCTTGAGAAATGTTACTTCTGTCAAAAGCCAGGACTTGCTCCATTTACTTTGAGTTACCTGGGAGTTGAAGCCTTCTTTTCTACAACCATTTTACAACTACCTACAGGCTGACATTGAATAAATTTAAATTGAACTGGAGAATCAGAATCCTCAGACTAAATCTTGTATTTATTTGAAAGAATTTTCTAACTTTCAAACCTTTTGAATAATGAAAAACCCACCATTGTCTTAAAACCTTCAAACCAGAGCAAATAAATGAAATAATTCAGTTCTCCTTCACATAATGTTTTTCTTTGGCTGCTATGTTTCCCATCACTTTGGTCTTGATTCATGGAACTCATCTCTATTCATTTACGTATCACAGCCAAATCAAAGCCTACTTTGGAGTAAGCAGAGATTTAACAAAGAGACTACTGGTCTAGTTCTTGAATTCCATAACTATAAACACCTATTAGGAAGGTATGCCTTTCCCCATTCATCAGTATAAATAGTTTCAAAGACAATGCAGCAACAATGCAACTCAAAGACAGTTAGATCTTCTCATATTTACAGACAAGATGTGTATGAACTTACACATACCCCAGTGACTAACCTTTTTTTTTTGTCAATAGACTGATGACACTAAAAATATAATTTTTTTCTGGAAAATACACCATAAATATACTTCAGAAGTGTGACACTCAGCAAGACTTCTTAGCATTTCCTATCAAAATGCAGCAATTTTTTTATTGATATCTATTGTGACCAACTCAATCAACTGGAAGAAAAAAAAACAACACCCCAAGCAGCTGTATTACATGGCCACATATTCAGCTGATCATCTAATCCTTTCAGCTATAGAACAATTCCTCAGCAAGTGGACACTGGCACAGTTACAGAGTCATTTGATGAAGCTAGAACAAATGGAACTTCCTTACAAATTGACTGTGTTTCAGACCAATTTCCCAACCATGATTTTTCTGAAGATTGGTAATTGAAATAGGATAGAAATATTTCCACAGATCCTAAACATATGATTGGAACCTTGAGAATAAAACATTAAAAAAAAATAGAAAGTACATCTGAATAGGCAGTTAACTTTAGGTGCTCTAGATCTAAATGCTTACATTAAAATTCACAAGGCTTAAAAGCTCAAAGCCTACGAAATTCTAGAAGGTACAACATTCATTTTAAGGTGGCAACTATGTTACCTGGCACATACATTACTTACTATTAAAAAGTCTGCATTTGCAAAAATTGTTACTCCAGGATACTACTAATCATGAGGAATTTGTACACTTTAAGACTAGGGTTACTTTGGGAGCAGCAATGAAAGCATTTAGAATAGGAAATAATTATTAATCTCTAATGTTATAATGGAAATCACAAAGGAAAAATCCAGTTAACATGTTAAAAACTAACAGACACTACAATAAGGACACTGCTGAACTGAAAGCTGGAATTCCTCTTTTGATCACACTTAACATCTGAACTGGGAAAAAAAACAAACAAAAAACCTAGTTCCAGTTTTAGTCTGGAAGAGGGGGATCCTTAATACTTAGAGTCTTACTCCAAGGGTTTTGTTTGTATTGGATTCTTGACAATTGCCCCTACCATTCTTGGTAGATCTCAATAGCAAAGAGAGGTGGGCAAGAGGAGCAAATAAAGCCACAAAACAAGAGACAAGACAAGTAGTAACTTCATTACAGTGAGACAGGCACAAAGATACTATGATGGGAACTGCTATAATAGTCAAAGCTGACATCCTGACATAAGGTAAAGGCTGTAATTCACAAATTTAGAGTGCCTTTTCTTTAAATAGAGGGTGGAAGTATGGCATGCTAACAAGATCAAAGTAGCTTCTCACATAAATATGTTTGTAGGAAAGCAGCCATTTATAAATGAAGAGATATTCACATTGCAAAGAGTTCAGCCTGTTCTAAAATCTTGCAAGAATATTTATCTTACTTTTTACTAGAATATTAGCAAGAAAAAAAAGTTTCAAAGGACTTGTGTCTTTGTTCATAGACTGTTACAAAAATGGAATTTTGAGCTTAGTTTAATGGAACTAAAGGATATTTCTTTTCCTCATTAACATCTATAGAAGCTGACCAGAGACCTAAATTGAATGGAAAATTTTATTTTACACACCGTGGTAATGCCTGATCAATAATTAAACAAGACATGAAATAGAAAGATTTGACTTCCAGTTTTAAAAAATGGAGACCATAATCTCAGGTATAACCTCAGTGACTCCAGTAATTTGCCCAAGAATTAATTTAGTCCCACCCTCCTTCCCTCTCTTCTAGAATTCACTTATATAAACCTGATATTATATAAACTGAATATGCATTTATGTGGGGTGAGGTCAATGCGCCGTGAAACAGTTAATGGAGAAGGTTCCTTTCAGCTTCCTCCTTCAAGACAAACAACACACCCAGCCCGGGAGTCGGAGAGCAACAGAGGCGCCGGCCTTGGATGACGGGCCGGGGTGGGAGGAGGTGCAGCACCGCGGACAGCGACACGGGGCCGGGCAGGGCTGTGGCTCAGCACCGCGGACAGCGACACGGGGCCGGGCAGGGCTGTGGCTCAGCACCGCGGACAGCGACACGGGGCCGGGCAGGGCTGTGGCTCAGCACCGCGGACAGCGACACGGGGCCGGGCAGGGCTGTGGCTCAGCACCGCGGACAGCGGCAGCCCCGCGGAGCCGGGCGGGGAGCGGGCTTGTTGCACGTCGGGCTGTGAATTTGCTGAGGGGCAGGGAAAGAACGGGGAAGGAGATTGCCCCAGCCTTCGCAGAGGCACAGTGAGGAAAAGCCATGACTATCCAGAACACTGAATGCCGTGGGAATCAATTCCATCTATTATTTGGCTTCTCCCCTTCCAACAAAAAAAGGGGCAAAAATCGAGAAGAAAAATAAGGGAGAAAAAATAGACTGAAACGGACCTCCTCAATCCATGACTATTTAATGAAGCCAAATTATAGTTGTAGAGGTTCAGAACTGGCAGAGTAACAGCCAGCAAATGTATTATGCCCAACAGCTTTGGAAGATTCAAAAAGATCCTCTCTCCAGACGCTTGCAGAACCCATCCGCCTAGGGGGAGAGCTTCCCTGGCTACAACCAGAGTCGTGGGGCATCCAGCCCCGTAAAGCACACACCCGCACACAGAAAACCGGAACGGTGTCTGCACATCTCTCTCTCTCCCCGCCCTAGACACAGAAACTGCCCGTGCTCCAGATCAGTGCAAGGGAGGAAAGGAGGGCGCAGCCCACGGAACTGGGGACCGCCGTTATCATCAGAGACCACTGTAGTGGGAAAAGCCAGAGAGTGCAGTCTCCGTCCTGGTGCCCGCGCCCGTGCAGCCACCCCTTCCCTCCCTCAGCCAGCAAAATGGAACGCCGGCTCCGGGTGCAGCGGGCCCGGATCGTATTGCGACTCGCCCCCCGCCCCACCGCGAGGAGACGG